>OVAP01003280.1:0-17074 GCA_900406295.1 Aurinia saxatilis
TAGCTTTTTGTGGCGACTCTAAAGTGATCTATGGTACGTTAAATAGAAAATCAAATAATCTACTGAAACAGAACTACAGATCACTATCAATATACCTAGAGGACATTATGCACTACTGCAACAAACACGGGAACATTAGCTTCATGTGGATATCAAGAGAACAAAACGTAGAAGCTAATAAGCTAGCCAATTATGCTAGAAAATGTAATCCATGCACTTTAATAAAATGGTTGTAAAAGATGTAATAACAATTTTCTNATTAATGAAAGAAATGTTGCAAAAAAAAAAAAACACTACCCAAAAAAAAACATGGCCTAAAACGACTCAGTAGGAGGGAATTCATTGCAATACTATATCTCAAGGCGCCTAAACCTTCACATGACAGACGCCTAATTAAAGTCCTAGCGTACCTAAACCCATTCAGATACATTCATAAATTCAAAAAATAATATATATATATATATGTATATATATATCAAATAGAATAAATAGAAAACTTATTAAACACATATTCATAAACTTGACATAAACAGTCTGAATATCAAAATCTGCAATAAATTGTGTATTGGCAATTTGGCATGCAGATATTAGGGATTATATCCCACATCGGGAATTGGAAGGGATCACTAGTAATATATTAGATTGGGTCTCTCCACTAATTGTAAATTGGCTTTAAGTTGGAAGCTCATGAAATTTAACATGGTATCAGAGCCCATTAAGCCCAAACGGACATAACCGATCCACACTATCCAACCCGATCCATCATCGATCTGACCTAAATCGGTCCATCGATTCTTGCCCGAGCATAGAGGGGGCATATTAGGGATTATATCCCACATCGGGATCACTAATAATATATAAGTAGAATAGTCAATTGGCTTTTAGTTGGAAGCTCATGAAACTTAACAGCAGAGACGTGGTTATTTATGGGGTATGACTACGAAGTAATTTACTTCTTTAGAAACATTGGGTCAAATAATAAATAATTACATTTTGATAATACAATTAAGTTATAATTGGCAATTGGCATGTATATATATATATAGATATGTAGTCTTGTTTCATGAAAACATATGTTAAAGAAAATACAAAACAAAATGGATGTTTCATCATCAGATCGTCATGTGGTTCTCTTCCCGTACATGTCAAAAGGCCACACCATCCCTCTCCTCCAGTTCGCCCGTCTCCTCCTCCGTCACCGCCGTGTCTCCTCCACCGCCGGAGAAGAACCAACAATCTCCGTCACCGTCTTCACAACTCCAAAAAACCAGTCCTTCATCTCAAACTTCCTCTCAGACGACACATCATCCATCAACGTTATCTCCCTCCCTTTCCCTGAAAACATAGCCGGAATCCCTCCCGGCGTCGAGAGCACCGACAAGCTCCCTTCCATGTCACTCTACGTACCATTCACTCGCGCAACCAAATCTCTACAGCCTCACTTCGAAGAAGCACTCCAGAATCTTCCACAAGTTTCTTTCATCGTCTCCGATGGCTTCCTCTGGTGGACGCTGGAATCCGCCGATAAATTCAAGATCCCGAGACTTGCTTTCTACGGCATGAACGTTTACGCATCCGCTATCTCCTTCTCTGTTTCGGTGCGCAAGGTCTTTACCAAACCGGAACTTATTGAATCCGATACCGAACCGGTTACCATACCGGACTTTCCGTGGATCCGGGTTAAAAAATGCGATGTATCCCGGCTTTTCATTGACCCGGATCCATCGGATCCAGAGTTCCAGTTATTCGTGGACTATGTTGGGTCCACGGCTAAAAGCAGGGGAGTTATTGTGAATAGCTTTTACGAGCTCGAGTCAACATTCATCGACCATCAACTTAATAACAAGGGTTCCAAGTCGTGGTGTGTTGGGCCTTTGTGTCTAGTAGAACCTCCTAAACCGGAGAATTTTAAACCGGATTGGATTAATTGGTTAGACCGGAAGCATGAGGAAGGGCGTCGGGTTTTGTATGTGGCGTTTGGAACGCAAGCGGAGATATCGAACGAGCAGATCAAGGAACTAGCATCAGGGTTGGAAGATTCTAAGGTACACAAAATTATGAATTATACTATATGGTTAATAGAATATATATTTGTTTGAAGTCGATTGTTCTGTGACTGTACATGTTTGATTGGTAGTTCTCCATTATTATAAAATTAAAGAGCTTTTAATACAATAATGGGCAGCTATAAATGTCAAATTTTAATATATATAGTGTTATGTTGACATGACAACCCCGATAATAATTCGTCTCAAACTACTTGACCTAATAACCCATCCTAACATTTAACTTAGTATGTTTGAGATGTACAAGTCTTAAGCTGGCATTAAATTTCTTATACCGCTTGGCTAGTCATCGATGTAGATGTGGACTGACATAACTTTTATTGACTTCCGACTTCTTAATTGGTTTAATAAAGGTAAACTATTTGTGGATCACAAGAAGAGACGTGGAAGAAGTAGTTGGAGAACTAGGGTTCGAGAAGAAAGTGAAAGAGCATGGGATGATAGTTAAAGATTGGGTGGACCAATGGGAGATACTGTCACATGCAAGTATCAAAGGGTTTTTGAGCCATTGTGGATGGAACTCGGCGCAAGAGAGTATTTGCAGGGGGATCCCACTGCTCGCTTGGCCAATGATGGCAGAGCAGCCGCTCAATGCGAAGTTGGTTGTGGAGGAGCTAAAGATTGGTCTAAGAATCGAAACAGAAGATGGAACTGTGAACGGGTTTGTGACAAGAAATGAAATTATTCGAAAGGTAACATATTCCCAAAGATATATAATTATACTAGATTTTGCTAATTAACCAAGTACATTCAAACCAAAAGTTCATTTACTTTGTTTTATTCATACTATTTAGGTTAAAGAATTGATGGAAGGAGATATGGGGAAGACTGCGAGAGAGAATGTGAAACAGTATGCGGAAATGGCAAAAAAAGCTTTGGCTCAAGGGACTGGTTCGTCTTGGGAGAATTTGGATTGCCTTCTTGAAGAGCTATGCAAGAGGGAAGAGGCAGATGGTAAGTTATCAAGTGATGAGTAGAGAGATTAAGTAATTGATACCTGTACCCGTTTGTATTGCATTAAACCCAACCAAAATGTATGGCTCAGACAGTTAAAAGCTCAGCAATTTTCTGATTTTAATGGTTGATCCCACGAAATACCAACCCTAAAGTAAAAAAAAAAAAAAGTATAAAAATTCCTTTATATTTTTTTTGTCTTTTTGAATAAAATGTTATATTTATTAAAAAAAATACGTATTACATTTGTTATCGTCCTTCTATTTTCTATACATGTAAAAACGTAAACCAAAACTCCAAAAGCTTACTCTACTTATCTAGAGCAAACCAAGTTTGGAGAGCTGCCTGCCTATATTTTCCAAAGACTCCTTTATATGAATAGACGAAAATTGAGCAAAGTCTAATTCATGAACCATACTACGATCGTTAAATACCAACAACCAACTAAAAAGACAAAAAACGAAACGCCTTAAGCCACTTTTTGTCAAAAAAAAAAAAAAAACACTTAGGCTTATTTTATTTTATTTTTTAGTAAAAGAAAACACACTCAGGGCGGATCCATAACTATTTTTTAACCGGTCACAAATATTAAATAATTTAATATTATAAATTCGAGTACCTGTTCGAGTCGGATTTTTTGGGTTTTTGGATTTAGTGATATAAGATTCGTTTGGATATTTTCAATTTTCGGATCGAGTTCGGTTCGGTTTCGGATACACGAAAAATCATAAAATAAAATAAAAGTAAATTAAATACATTTGGTTAAATTTCGATAAATATAGTTAAATTTGTATATTTTGGCTATTTTAAATATTTCAATTATTTTTATCTAAAAACAACTGATATCTTTATATTTATACTTATAAATTTTGATTAATAGGTCATATTAACTTTAAATATAGTTAATATTTTACGTATATAATTATATTTTGGGTATTTTCGGATACCCATTCAGTTCTCAATGCGGTCCGGATTTGGTTTATATTCTTTGGATATAGGAGTCTAGGACTCATTCATGTATTTTGACGGTGTGGGGGCGGATTTTGTTTCGGTTCTCTATTTTGGTTTCAGATATTTTGCCCAAACCTAATTAAATAAATAAAAATAAAATATTATTGATAAAAAGTTTAAATGAAATACGAAAAATAAAACACGGTACTTAAATTCAAATAACACCTTACAAATGAATTTTATGCTCACTCATAGCTAGATTATATACCTAGAATCGATTCATCATTATTTTGTTTGTAATATCTTCAATTAACTCTTTTTCAATAAATCAAATTAGATAATCACTTGAAATTACCTAAAAATGTACATGGACATTACAAAACTTTTTTTGTTCTATATTCCGTCAAATAGGTGTGTACTCTACTTATTATTTTCTCTAAACATGATCTAATAAACTAATGGGTACCAAATCTAAAATATTATGGGTGCAACACAAAAAGTTAGCTATAACATACATTAGTTCTGTAAAATATTATGGGTGCCAGTGCCCCATATGTTGAAGTATACATCCGCCCCTACACGCTTACGGTTTGTTTGTTTAGGGGCTATTATTGGTAGTTGAATTTGTAGAGAGTTGATAAATTTTAAGAGTTTGAGAGATTTGTATAGAGTTGTAGAGAATTTAAAAAGTTGGAAGATTTGTAAAAACTTCGGTTATAAGAATTCTAAAAATCTCATGTGTACCCATGAGATTTTGAGAATCATGTTTAATGAGTAAAATTATTAAAAAAATATATATCCCAATAACAATAGATTTTAATAGAATTGCAGAATCCATAATATTCAATTTTTTTGAATAACAGATTTCATTAAGAATTTAAGAATCCATCAACCAATAACAGAAGATTTTATTAAGAATTCAACAATTCCTCTTCCAATAACAAATTCTCTAGACTCCAACAGTACACAAGCTCAACTCATTGTATTCTTTTTTACACATCTATTATTGAAATCAAATCGAGTTAGTTGTCTTAAGCTTCTTTGCTTGTCTTTCTTTGTTTGTGTAAGAATATCGTTGGAACTCATTACTTAGTGATCACATGTCTGTATCGAATCATGTACAGACTTAGACTTAATTGTGTTCTTATTCCGAAAAGGCATTACGCATCTTTGTGTGGTGAATTTTGATCCCCTTAGATTCGCACACTCAACAACTTCGGCTCGCTTACATTGATGGAATCCGATCATACAACATTGTGAACTCCAAGAAATTCGAAGGAGACTAGTGAATAGTTTTAGAATTTTACCACTGCTAATCAAGGCACAAATCCTCAAAGGATCCAATAATCCAAAAATCTCATTATCCATATATCTCATTATCTTGTTCTTTATGAGTGTATCCTTTGCTGTTAAACCGTGAGAGCACATCAACCTATTGTTTTTATTGATCGTATAGCGAGTCCGTGAAAATAGTCTATGATATAAGAAAAAAAATCTTACAATGTAACACTGATAGAGTTTAAGAACAATGTACACTTTACTCGACACTCTTTTGCTATATATCTAACTAAAGAAATTCTGCGCGTTGCACGAAAAAATAATTTTAGGTATAATTATTTCTTAGAATCATGAATATATTAAATTATAGGTTATCTTATGCATTAATTGTGGACAATGGATAGCAAACCTGTTAGAGTGAACAAATTCATTATGTGTTTGTCGTGAAAATAAAATTATTACAATGAAATGGAATTATTTCAAAAAAATTAGTTAAAGAATACTCCTCTGAATTTTTTTTCTTTTGTATCAGTAGTACCAAATCTAGAAACCAAATTTATTTTTTTCTGCACTAAAACAACATGTAATATTTAATTAAAAATAAACCAACTAAGAATTTTATAAAATCAACTATGAACTGTGTTGGTATTTAGTTATGTATTATTAAAACATTTTAAAGAAAATCTTGTTTTATCAGATTAAGTAAGTCTATTGTGATCATTTCCCCAAATTCTGCTAGTCTACTCTTATTTAGTTGATTAATTTTTTAATCTCATTATTAAAAGAAAATCTTGTTCTGGTCCTGCGTTTCTCTACAATCTTCTCTTTGGAATTTTTTAGACTCATGTCCAATAAAAAAAACATGTAAACACTCGATTTCAACTGAAATCTAACACGATCGCTACAAGGTAAGTGTTTGTGAGGTTGATTTCAATGGTAATGTTCTGTTCATAGGTTTCTCTATAATATCTCAAAATTTCAAACACGATATTGGTTTTGAGGTTACATCGACTTGATCCAGAAACACGATTTCTGTTAATTAAAACCTCTAGGTCGAAGAATCAAAAGTGTTTGTCTCTGAAAATCGATGAGATTTTTCTTTTCAATTTCTCAAAACGGTTACGATTTGAAGAATTTGATTTTCTGGGTTTTGCATTGTCGTTCTTTGAAATCTAAATATAAATCTAAAATCTACATATAAATCTTTTTTTTTCTTGGCAATTGTGTAAATATTTTATTCCTTCGTTAATCCCAGATTGACACAAGATTTCATATGATACATAGGACGATGATATCAATATAAAATTCTCTTCCGCCATGGCTCGAGCTTTCCGGTTCTTTTATGAGTATGAAGCCAAATGGAATCACACTATAATTTCTCCATTTATTCTTGCTTGGGAAAAGGATGAATTAGTTAAATGAAGAAGCTGGACTGACGGTGGCAAAAGCTACGTAGTGGTCGTAAGCCTCACTCTTCTACGACGGATATCGTATAACATGATTATTCACTTCACTTTGAGTTGTTTGATTTCGTACGTATGACTTCGAACTCTGTTTAAAGCTGAAAGGCTTGAGAAGGCAATTGCAGAAACCAAAAAGAAGAAAGAGTCAAAGCGCAAGAGCAAAAGCAACCGAGATTCTTTGAATGATACTAATGATTTGATTGTCATTCACTACAAGAAAACTGTCGAATTGTGACAGACATTTGCGACCACAAAACATGGTTGAAAAAAAAGCGACAAAATTACGATCACATTGTGACCACATTACAACCAAGGAAAGTGTAGTCGCAAAACAGTTGGTAATATCAGACTAAATAACGTGGTTGGATTGTGGTAGGAAATTTACAACTCATAAGTGACGACATTGTAACTAAAAACAGTCGTGGGAATTTAGTCGCAATATTTGCGACTGTATTGCAATGTTTGTCGTAGTCGCAAACCCGTAGTCGCAATAATTTAGTGGCAAATCAGTGGGTTCATATGTAACTGATTTGCAACTACCTATTTTAGTCTTAAATTTGTCACACTTTATGTCGGCAAGACACGTTTTAACAGAATGGAGTTGGTGTAACTAAAATATTGTGACTACAGATTTAGTCGCAATGTAGTGGCAATTTAGTTGGAATGTAGTCACAAATTAATTGCACTATTTTGCTATATATATTCAACCCACCGATTCCTCATCACCACAATCATTCTCTCTTCATTACCATCATCATCAAACAAGGAAAAAAAATTTGGGGAAAAAAGGGGGATTATAATTATTGGTTTTTGTTATATCGTGGATGTACAATAGAGTTGATCCATATACGGGAAATTTCATGGAAGAATCCAGAGTTGGGGCCCACGGTTTCATGGAGTTTGCTGTAAATCAATCATTTGCTCTGGATAATAAGGGTAAGTTTCATGGTCTTTGTAGCAAGTGTAAATGCGAAGTTGTTCGTTCTAGGGATAAAATTTTAAATCACATTTTTGGGAACGGATTTATGCATGGGTATTACATTTGGTATAAGCATGGAGAACAACTACACATTGATTTAGGAAGTAGTCGTGGTGGTAATATTAATAGTGGTAGTAGCAGTGGAAATAATCAAGAAGAAGTACCAGTGTTGTTAATAGAAGAAGACAAATATGTAGATATCGTGAATGATGCGTTTTGTGAAACTATAAATCCTGATATTATATATCAGAATGAAGAAGGGTTTCATGAAAACACTTCAGGACCCAACGCGGAAAGCAAAAAATTCTATGAAATGTTAGAAGATGCAAAAAATCCTTTGTATGTTGGTTGTCGTGAAGGTCACTATAAGCTGTTTGCAGCGTTTAGGATGATGAACATTAAGACGGGATATGAGATGTTTGAAAACTGCATGGATGGTTGGACGGATTTTATTGCAGAGATCTTACCGGAAGGAAATAGTTCGGTAACTTCGTATTAGGAATTGGAGAAATTGATGCAAGAGATAGGTCTCCCATTTCATGCAATTGATGGGCGTACGAACATACCGTTTAGTCGGATGTGGTATCTACGCATTGGAGCGAGATTGAAGAGATTGTATCGGAGCAAGAAGACTACACCGTTTATGAGATGGCATGCTGAGCATGAATCTGGGGAGGGAGAGATGTGTCATCCATCAGATGCAGCTGAGTGGAAACAATTTAACAAGCTACATCCCGGCTTTCCAAGACACAAAATGTATACCTCGGATTGTGCACAGATGGTTTCAACCCATTTGGAATGTCTAAGAATCATTCACTATGGCCTGTGATTATGACTCCTTACAACTTACCACCAAGTATAAGTATGAAGAGAGAGTACTTATTTCTAACGATTCTTAATTCCGAGCCAAACCATCCGCGAACTAGTCTTGATATCTTTCTCCGACCATTGATAGATGAGCTAAAGGAATTGTGGTCTACTGGAGTTGAAGCTTATGATAAGTCGAAGAACGAGAAGTTTACTCTAAAGGTTGTACTTTTGTGGACGATCAGCGACTTTCCAGCTTATGGGATGTTGTCAGGTTGGATTACGCACGGGAAATTGTCATGCCCCATTTGCATGGCGGATACAAGGTCATTTCAACTGTCAAACGGTAGGAAATCGTGTTGGTTCGATTGCCACAGAAGGTTTCTCCCTGAATGTCATTGATTACGAAAGAATAATAAGAACTTCCTATATAAAAAAGATGCTTTGAACCAACGCACGCCTCTAAATTTGATCGGTGAAAAAGTTTACTATGAGCGTATACTAAATATAAATCCACCACAAAAATCCGAGGTGGGGGGGGGGGGGAAGGTCATGAAGAAAATGGGGAAAGATATGGGAAATTGCATAATTGACACAAAGAAAACATATTTTGGGAACTACCATACTAGAAAGATCTAACACTACAACACAATCTTGAGGTTATGCACATTGAGAAAAAAAAATTATTACATCATGTATGCTTTAATGAACGTCCCCGGAAAGACGAAAGATAATGTTAACTCAAGGTTGGATATTGCAACATTTTGTAATCGACCAGAATTGCATGTTGATGAAGAAGGGCGAGCTTCGTTTCCTATTTTTAGGTTGACCGCAACAGCGAAACGCAAATTGTAAGCACAAGGTTAAATTTCCTAACGAGTATGCAGCAGACTTATCTTCATGTGCGAACATTTCCGAAGATAAATTTACAGGCATGAAGAGCCATGACTGCCATGTTTTTATGGAGTGCCTACTTCCATTCATATTATTTGAGCTATTGGATCCGACTGTTCACGCAGCTCTAGCAGGTAATTATATGAAATCCATTAAAATTATTTGAGCTATTGTATATTAATTCGCATCACTATATCAATATACATGTGTATGAAAATTAAATTAAATATTGTAGGGATAAGAGGGTTTTTCGTGACTTATGCTCGAGATCATTGAAAGAAAGTCGAGTTCAGACTATGAAGGAAAACATCGTCATCATTCTGTGCAATTTGGAGAAGATCTTCCCACCATCGTATCTCGATGTTATGGAACACTTAGTTGTGTATCTCCCATATGAAGCTGAACTAGGTTGTTCGGTGCAATGTCGGTGGATGTATCCACCTGAAAGGTTATTTAAACATCTAAAAGGAAAGGCGAAAAATAGAAGATATCCGGCAGGGTCGATTGTGCAATCCTACTTGAATGACAAGATCTCTTACGCACTATTTTGATGGTAATATCAAGACAAAAGCAAGGTAATTTTTTATTATGTTATTTTGTTTTTTATAACATATTCAATAATTAATTAACACTTTCTGACTACAAAAAATCCGTTTGCAGACGAACTAGATTTGATGACGTGAAGTCCCCAAATATCTTGTTTCTGTACCAGACATATTTACTCATATGGGAAGTCCCGGAGGCAAAGCAAAAAAAGTGTGGTTTACTAGATAAAGACTACGAATGTGTACATGCATATGTACTTGGTAATTGCAAATATTTTAGGCCGCTTGAGAGGTATGTGACACATACACCAATAGAAATCTTTATTTTTTAAGAGACTTGACAAACATCTTTTCATTTCATTTTAGTTACCACGAACAGCTTATCCAATATGACAATCCAGAACTATCAGATGAAGAGGTCTCGAAAAAATCACAAGACGAATTTCCTGGTTGGGTTAAAGAATATGTAAGGCTCAAATTAATTAATTCATTGTGGAGTCTTATGATTACAATTTCTAATTTCCAATACTATTTAATTACTTGTTTCATTGTTTTCATCCAGGTTTCTGAGTATTCAAAGAATAAGAGCGTTGAAGAAGCATTTCATGCATGTGTTCAAGAGATTGTAGAGGGTCCTAGAAATTATGGAAAGTCTTGGCCCATGTATTTCACGAGAGGTTATAAGTTTCATATGCAGGAGTATGAGCAAGATAAACGAACTATCAACTACGGTGTTTGTGTGAAGGGACAAAATTATTCAGAGGCGTATGAGGAATCTGATTTTTATGGCAATCTACAAGATATCATAGAGCTTCAATATCAAGGACTGGTATGATTGAAGATTACTATATTCAAATGTCAATGGTATGATCCTACGCTCGGTAGAGGGACCCGACATAGGGATGGGGGACGGATCTTGATCTGCTATCAACTGGAAAATATCCTAAATATGATCCTTTCATAGTAGGTATGTTTTAGTTTCTAATATATATGGCAACATTAAAATGCTTATTTTTTCAATCACAACTTCTCAAGCGGATCAAGTTTGCTGCATTCCGTACCCATCAACAAAAGCATCACGGATAGTTTGGCTAAATGTCATGAAAGTCAATCCTAGAGCAAACATTGTGGGGAACTACAAAGAGACAGATTCTGATCTTCTACAACAAGAAAATGACGAAGATGTGACACTGGTTCGAGATATCAGAGTTGGTCCCTTAGCGGACGAAGCAAATCTGGATGAGTTTATTGATTTCGCGGTCCAAGATGCAGAACCGGAAGATATGTTTCAGTGCAATATTTCATATTCAGATGATGATGAAGACGAATCACAAAAAACCGAAGATTAGTGTACTAAAATATTTTCCTTATGTTGTTTCATTTTTGTGAGAATTATTTAAAGTAATTAATTTTGTCTTTTAATAACATATTTTATTATGTATTTATATTTTAAATATATTGCATGAAGTAAATGATTTTAAATGTGTATATTTACAAAATAACAAGGTTATGTATGTCTAAACGTAAATTACAAACACATACAACGTCAATTACAACCAAATTGCGACTACAAGAAGAAATTTTCCAAAAAATTCGCCAAAGCATATTTTTCCCACTAATATGCGACTACACTACCAATTTGCAACTACATTACCACTAAAAACCCACTTTTTCAAATGTAGAGTTTACTAAAATTGACCAAGTTGTTTAGGGATTATTGCGACTTAATTGCCACTAATTTGTTACGCAGTCGCTTTGTAATTACAAGAATTGCAACTACAAAGCGACTATCACACGAACTTGCAACTAAATTACCACTGAAAACCCACTACCTCTTCAAATTTCTTGTTTATTAAAATTGACCAAGTTATTTACAAAAAAATTAGGGGTTATTGCGACTAATTTTCAAAACTAACTTGCTCTGCATTCGCTTTGTAGTTACATTGCTTGCCACTACAAAGCGACTATCACACGAATTTGGAACTAAATTACCACTTAAAACCCACTACCTCTTCGAATTTTGAGTTTATTATAATTGACAAAGTTGTTGACAAATATATATAGGGCTTATTGTGACTAATGTGCCACTAATTTTGTTCGGTAGTTGCTTTGTAATTACAATATTTGTCACTACAAAGCGACTACTCTAAAAAATTACAATTAAATTACCACTGCAAACCCACAACGTCTTCAAATTTCTAGTTTATTAAATTTCATTTCACCATATTGTGTTCATATAAAATATCATGTATTTCGTACGAGTATTCCAAGTATTAATCTCTAGATAAGTTTATAAAGTTATATGAATCAATTTTTTTTATTTATTCAATCTACATCAAGACTATCATGTTAACATATGAACTATACATACATTAATTAGTAAGGCATTTGTTGAAACTTGTTTCAAGCTTGAAAAACCAAAAACCCTACACAAGATATCAAACCATTACATATATCATTAAAATGGTGAAATATATTAGGTGAAACCTATAGATAGATCAAATTCCATAATTACTCTAAAATTAATTAGCGACTATAATGCAACTATATGCTCACTATTTTGCCACGTAGTCCTTTAATATTCACAATCTTCCAACAATATTGGAACTAAATTCCAACTATATTTCTACTATATTGAGATTAATATGTTTTCACTTTTACCCGGTTTTTCTCCAAATTTTTTTCCTTTTACCGCCTTCAATTATTTTAGTCGCAAATCAGTTGCTCCTAAACCTAATTTCTCTATGTGGCTCGACGAAACAAATCATCTTGTCTCTAACCTTTCTCTCTCTCTAAAATCGCCTCCTCTAATCTCTCTCGCCGTCTTCATCATTTAACCTTCCGATCCACATTCATTCACACTTCCTCCTTCTCTTCAAACTTCATACGCCCCTTCCTTCTCTCACGAATCTGCTCCTCTGTGGATTCGTGTATCAAACCCTAATGCCTAAATCCATTCGTATCTTCCGATTATGCTTCGCCGTTTTCCAATCACGCTTTTCTCTTCAATCTTTGCCCCTATCGCTCTATCTCTAATCCCCACTATTCGAGTTTGAAACCCTAATCCCTACTTTCTGAATCAAAGAAACCCTAATCCTTAATGCCTCCCAAACAAAAAAAAGGTCGTGGTGGCTCTACTTTGGGGAGGACCAACAGTTCGGCGCAGGCTACCAATAGGCCGGAGACTAACTGTTCGGCACCGACGAAGAACACGGCGTAAACGGGCAACAGTTCGGCGCAGGCTACCAAGAAGAAGAAGAAGAAGAAGAAGAAGAAGAAGAAGTTGATGATGATCAAGGTGACAATAGTGAAGCCGAGGATGATGCTCATCATCCAGGAGGATGCATGATGACACTCACTGCCTTGCTCACAACTGAGGGCCGAGGTGCTTACCTCCAGAGGTTATCTTTCCACGAGGGAGAAGGGTTTGTGGTAAGTTTGTCTGATTCTCTGGTTTTTGTGTGTGTGGGTTTGTGGATGCAATCACAAGTCGCTACACCTCAACAGAATGAAGACGCTCCAACTATTCCTCAACCTGCTCAAGGCAATCCTGCTCAATCCTTTACTACACCATGAAACCATTTGGTCATTGTAGAAGTTATTAACTTTTTGTGTGTTTTGAAAACTACTTTTTTTTTTTGTAAACTCTACTCGTTTTTTAATTTAGTCTATGTTTTTCTTAAACATAAGTTTTTTTGTTAATTTCAGTTTCTATAAAATTTATTCATAAACAAAAAAGTTTAAATATCCAAAAATCAATTATAAACAATTACCGTTCAATGCGACTACAAAATCAGTTGCAAATTTGCGACTACATTAATATATTAACAAATTTCTTGAATTCAAGGCAGTTGCAATGACGTTGTAATATTACCACTAATTGCGACTGTGAAAATTAAAGAAAATCATATTAGTCGCAACTATTGTGACCAAATTGCGACTACGCTTTCCCACCACAAAATTTAGTCTTAATTTGGTCGCAAATTAGATTTGCAACTACATACCAACTACACAATTTGCAACCACATTACCACTACATATGCAACTACATTACCACTACATTTGCAACTACATTATGGCAACTATACTATCTAGACTTTTATGCCGTAGTCATAATGTAGTCGCAATATTTGCGACCACGAATAACAGTTGCAAAGTAGTCTATTTTCTTGTGAATACTTTGCGACTACCAAAATTTGCGACAATAGGTTTTGCGACTACTTTTTTTAGTCGCAAATACCATGATTTGCGACTGATTTACAACTAATCTTGTAGTGATTGTATAAAGGAGTCTTAGGTTTGTAAGAATATTAACACACGATTAATAAAGAAACCCTAGACTAAAGGGTATTCGCCTCAATTGTTATTTACAACAAGATGACAAGAATGGTTTTGAAGAAGAAACGAAAGAAGAAAAAATTTTGATGAGAGATTGGTTCTTCTTGGAGACGAAGTGTATCAGCAAAACATATATGATTTTCCCACACCTTACTTGATTGACCCGTTAATCTAAAGGTTTTGATGGATATGGGAGCACCATTCAGCAAGGAATTTCAGCTCATATTTTTCCACACGGTTTCCAAAGGATATTGGGGGAGAATGTGGACAACGAGGTGGTCAATTTGAGATGACAAATATCCCTCCCATGGTTTTTACCCGAACATCTTTTTCTTTAACATGTGATTCTGGAGTTATTTGTAGTTTAAGTGATTGTTAAAGTTGATTTATTTCTGGTAATGCAAACCGTTGAGGAGATATACAAGGTTGCATCTATAGCTCTAAGTCCCAACGTCTTTGTGCAGATATTCGTAAGCCATCTTAGTTCCTTAGTAACTGTTATTTACAAAATGGTTTCATAGCTAGAGCTGATGATTCTTTTTGTTTTGTGCAGATGGGTTTAATGGTTAGCCCGCGTAAGCCAGGAGACATTTCTTATGACCAATTCATTCGTGAAAGGTATATACATGTTCTGCTCTAAATAAACATCACTTCGATAAAAGATCAAGATCTCAGAACTTCACTAGAAACTGATGTAACAACAAGGGAATACTAGAATCACTGAGAAGAAGAGCAAGGATCATAACTGATGGATTCAACCACTGCAAAACGTCGTCTGTAATTTCACAGAAGGTGCAATGTATTCGTTTCCTCAAATAAAGTTACCATCGAAAGAAATCCAAGCAGCGAAACAAGCCGGAAAAGTCCTTGAGGATTTCTACTGCCTAAAGCTCTTAGAAACCACATAATCTCCACAATCAGAAAGAAGGGTAAGTGAAACTTCTGACTAAAACACAACATTTTCACGTTCTTGCAAAACTCTTTGAGCTCCGCATAAAAAATCTTTCTTTGAAATTATCACTCTTTGTAAGAATGGCTTTTAGCTTTGTTGCAACGACTGCAATAGCTGGGAGCTGTTACTTGGATACTCTAATTCGAACTGCTTGAATAATTATTCTTAGAGTTGATTTACATTGTGGGATTCATTACAGCCAGAACACTTGTGGCTTAAGACAAAAAGTTTAGTTAAAGACTTCGACAACTCTACCGTTTCTATTTAATGTAGTGCACTGGACTAGATTCTGATGTTTTTGTTTAGCTTTGTTTTTTATTGTCGTGTTACAATGAGATTTTTGGTCTTTTTAAGGAACTTAAATGTGTTTAATAGATTATCGAAAATTGCTCCTTCTTCCTTACATCTTCAACGTACAAAAAGAGCTCTTTATCATTTACGGTTCTGTCTGCAAACACAGGATCTCATGATGTGATTTGACAACCGAAACATACTCTTGGAAGTGTTATATGCAGTTGGAGAGATTAAGATATAACATAATCAACGCTTTCTCATGTGGTTATTGAGCTGCTTTTGAAATAGCAAGACACTGCGACATAATATTGTGTTATTGAAGGGATTCTGAAATCGCAAAAACAAGGTTCAGAAGAATTGTAATGTACAGAATGATAATTGCTTAGATGAATTAGAAAGGTATGGATTGCCGATCAGGCCAAGACTCGATCTTTGGAAATAATCGACCGGCACTCCTCCATCAATGCCTTCAGTCAAAATCACTTTGTTGTCTTACATGTCGAATGCAATCCATCTAGAAGATCAAACGTATAACTAAAATGTTCAAACCTTTGAAGAGAATAGCAACACTACTGATAAAACATGGGAACATTTGAAGTCTCCTATCTGCTAATGTACCTTCAAGGGCTTTCTTCATATCGAGGCATTGATGTTAAGTTATTAGATAAGATTAAGTTATTAGAGAAATGTCTGTATAATCAAACCAACCATACTAAAATAAAAAAATATTGTTTAAGCTTTCATTCTCTCAACTTTTCTTTTTACCTAAATTTACAAATATATGTAAGCAATTAATTGTTACAAATTTATAATCTTGCAAAATAGTTGATCTCTGATTTATAGTCCGAGCCATATGCGGAAAATAATTTTATTTTATTTTTAATCATTTTTATTTATAAATATATGACAAAAGCATTATTATTATTATTATAGAAATTCCTCAAAATAACATCATTTGGAGTGAAAGTTCCAAAAATACCACTATAAGTTTTATTTTCTGAATATACCACTAAAAGTTTATGTTTTCCAAAAATACCACAAATACTAAAAATTATTTTCAGAGGTTTAGAATTTATTTATTTTTGTTTGGGTTAATTATTTTATATTTAGGGTTTAGTTTTGAAGGGTTAGAGTTTAGTTTTGAGGGTTTAGAGTTTAGTTTTGAATTTTTTAAAAACTTAATTCNGTTTAGAGTTTAGTTTTGAATTTTTTAAAAACTTAATTCAAAAGTAATGGTATTTTTGGAACATTAAAACATTTAGTGGTATTTATGGAACTATCACTTCAAATGATGTCATTTTGGAGATTCTATCTTATTATTATATGTCTTCTATGTATACAATAATTACTTTCTTTTTTTGATATATCTTGTATATATATATATATATATATTACATATGTTACGTTACAATTTTATCTATAACGATGGTTTAATTTGCGAATATGCTATCTAATGAATTTTGTTAAATAGCCAAATACATACATATATATAATATATATATATATAAACTCAAAAACTGCTCAATAAGATATATATATATATATATATATAT
>OVAP01003281.1:3698-17072 GCA_900406295.1 Aurinia saxatilis
TTTTTTTTTTTTTTTTTTTTCAGCACTTACTTTTGTGTTAAGAATATATTTTTCAAGATAGAAAGAAAACATTCGTCCCAACTTATAAAGAAAAAAAAACAGAGAACATACTTTTTCATGTGCTAATATATATATATATTTTTTTTTCGAAAACAGAAAACACATTATATTTCTGAAAAACACACACACACAACCAAAAGTATTATTGGGGGACATCCGATGGAAAGTATTATTGATGTGTTATTATTTTAAAAATCATTACGGTTATTAACTTGTCCAACATGGTTTAGGCTGATACTTCCTGCCATTGTGTGTTTTAAACTTGTCCAGTAATAGAATCTTAGTACCTAATCGTTTAACAAAATATCACTATACCAAACTAACACATGTTTAAAGTATGCAATATAATGTGTATATTATGTGGTTGTAACTTAAAACAGTACCCTCTATCCTCAAACCATGGACCATCAAGTGTCTCTACCAGCATTCACCACCACTGGTCTCTCGTTCAAGGTGCATCGTCAGCAGCCGGAGCTAGTCACTCCGGCTAAGCCAACACCACGAGAGCTCAAGCTTCTCTCCGACATAGACGACCAACAAGGACTAAGATTCCAAATTCCGGTTATCTTTTTCTATAGACCTAACCTTAAAAGCAATCAAGATCCGGTCCAAGTGATCAAGAGAGCTCTAAGGGAGACGCTGGTTTACTACTATCCATTCGCTGGTAGGCTCCGGGAGCTTTCAAACCGAAAACTCGCGGTAGACTGTACCGGAGAAGGCGTTCTGTTCATCGAAGCCGATGCTGATGTTGCGTTTGCTGACTTGGAGGAAGCTGATGCTCTTCTTCCTCCTATTCCTTGCCTAGAAGAGCTTCTCTTTGACGTGGAAGGTTCTAGTGAGCTGCTTAATACTCCTCTGCTTCTTGTCCAGGTTAGCTCATGGGTCGCGTTAGCTTGAAAACGCCTCTCTAGTTCTATGTTATCTTGAGTATAGTTGGTTAGTTAATTTAGTTAACGCTTTGCGTGTAGGTCACGCGCTTGAAATGTGGCGGATTTATATTCGCCCTCCGGTTCAACCACACCATGACCGATGGAGCCGGTCTGTCACTCTTTCTAAAATCACTATGCGAGGTTGCGTGTGGACTTCACGCGCCTTCGGTTCCACCCGTGTGGGATCGACATCTTCTGACTGCTAGCGTCTCCTCGCATGTGACGCACACGCACCGGGAATATGAAGACCAGGTGGTAACGGAGGCGGTTACAACCGGATATGAATTGGTTAGTCGGTCTTTCTTTCTTGGAGCGGAAGAGATATCCGCTATACGAAGACTCCTCCCGCCCGATCTCCATAACACTACTTTTGAGGTGATAACTTCATTCTTGTGGCGATGTCGGACCATTGCATTGAGTCCTGATCCGGACACTGAGATGCGGATGACGTGCATTGTGAACTCACGTACCAAACTTAGCAACCCACCTCTACCGTCTGGTTACTATGGAAACGCATTCGCCATTCCCGTGGCAATAGCGACCGCTAGAGATTTAAAGGAAAAACCGCTTGAGTTTGCTCTGAGGCTTATACAAGAGGCCAAGTCAAGCGTCACCGAGGGCTACGTGCGGTCCGTGACTGCACTAATGGCGACTAGAGGCCGGCCTATGTTTGTGACAGCTGGAAACTACATAGTATCTGATTTGAGACATTTTGATCTAGGAAAAGTTGATTTTGGACCGTGGGGTAAGCCGGTGTATGGTGGAACTGCTAAGGCTGGTATCGCGGTTTTCCCTGGAGTTAGCTTCTACGTACCGTTTAAGAATAAAAAAGGTGTGACCGGAACTGTTGTGGCCATTAGCTTGCCTGTGCTAGCCATGGACAAGTTTGTGAAAGAATTTGATGGTGTGTTAAATGTGTCTAACGAATGAAGCAAAATTCCGAAACATTATGTCTTGACTCTAAGATCTCAGTCGAGACATCATCGACGATGTAGTTGTTAATATTCCCATACAGTGTGCCCATATGTATAATGTAGTAGCTAGTTAATATGCCCATTTATGATAAATAATGTTAGATCAAAGTATATATGGTTGTTGCATACTAAAAAAAGTGATTGCATATGCCAAGGATCAATCAAACTTTTTTATTTGTATGAAGTATGCCTCTACTATTTGTCTATTTCTATACACTCTCAAATTGTATTGGTAGATGGAAGCAGTATTTTAAGGTTTACATATCGATCGTGAGTCCGTGACAGTTTAAAAAAATTCACTTCTGTTATGAGCCACCCAATTCGATTCGTTTTTGTCTTGTACCTAAATAATACCCATGAAAAAAATATCTTACATTGTGGGGTCTTTCCACGATTGGCTAGTCTAAACCAAAATGTGAAACATCGTTTTCAATGAGTACTATGATAAAAAAATAAATGGAGAGAAATGATTTACGCAAGCCAAATAATTGAATGAACGACAATAACTGAAGATGTTAAGCTCTGGGTTTCATTACACGATTACAAAGAAAACAAAACTAGAAGCAGTAACGTGTACGTTACTATATCACATATTTGTCACTCATCAAAATTTCATTCACTACTCTTATCTTTTGTGTATGTGTTATCATCAATAGTACATGCATGATGCATATGTATGTGCTTTTTTCTTATTTTTAGTGTTTTTTGTTTTTTCGATTCTCTCACTCTACGAAATGAATTAACACTGTGAAGAAGACTATCGACACGACGTTGGGTGGATGAAATTACAAGTGTTCACAAATATCTACATCACTAGTCATATGATCACTAGATCAACGGTCCAGAATATGTAAAGAAAAATGAAACGTAAAAACTTTTCGAAACATGTAGTTACTAAGCACTACTTGTCGTTTTCGTTGTGTAACATCATGACACGTAATTCAAATCTAGATAACCCACAAAAGAAGAAAAAAGAGAGTTCTTGATGCTATTCACAGGAAAACACTTTATATCAATTATACAAGAAAAAAAACGTAAATTTGATTTGAAATGTTATTTTTTTGTTTCTTATAAATAGCAGAAAAATAGTAAAGATTAATTTACATATTTCAACTTTAGTTTGAAGCAAAAAGAGCTAGTTCTGCTTCAATGGAGATCATCACAATCATCTTGTTGATCATCACCACACTCTCCTTCTCCATCTTCATCAAACTCATTTTCTTCTCCTCTCCACACAAACTCCCACCAGGCCCACCACGTTTCCCGATCATCGGAAACATAATCTGGCTCAAGAAAAACAACTTCTCCGATTTCCAAAACGTCCTCCGTGACTTATCTTCCCGTCACGGACCAATCATAACACTCCACGTAGGCTCAAAACCATCGATCTGGGTCACCGACAGATCACTCGCTCACCAAGCTCTTGTCCAAAATGGCGCCGTTTTCTCCGACCGTCCTCTTGCTCTTCCGACAACGAGAGTGATCACGAGTAACCAGCACGACATTCACTCCTCTATCTACGGTTCTCTCTGGAGAACCCTTCGCCGGAATCTCACCTCGGAGATTCTCCAACCGGCGCGGATCAAAGCTCACGCGCCGTCGAGGAAATGGGCTTTGGAGATTCTTGTTGATCTGTTCGAAACAGAGCAGAGTGATAAAGGTTATGTCTTTAACACTTTGGATCATCTACGTCACGCTATGTTCTGTTTGTTAGCTTTGATGTGTTACGGTGAGAAGTTGAAAAGAGAAGAGATCAAAGAGATTGAAGAAGCTCAGTATATGATGCTTATGAGTTACACTAAGTTTAGTGTTCTCAACATTTTTCCTAGTGTGACTAAGTTCTTGCTTAGGAAAAAATGGAGAGAGTTTCTAGATTTAAGAAAGTCTCAAGAAAATGTTATACTAAAATTTGTGAATGAGAGGAAGAAAGAAAACGTTGGAGATGTTCTGTGTTATGTTGATACGCTTTTGAAGCTTGAGATTCCTACAGAGGAGGAAGGAGAAGGGAAGAAGAGGAAGTTGAGTGAGTCTGAGATTGTGAGTCTTTGTTCGGAGTTTTTAAACGCGGCTACTGATCCGACTGCAACGGCTATACAATGGATTATGGCGGTTATGGTGAAGTATCCGGAGATACAGAGGAAAGTGTATGAGGAGATGAAGAGTGTTGTTGGAGATGAAGGTGAGGAGATTAGAGAAGAGGATTTGGGGAAGATGTGTTATCTTAAAGCTGTGGTGTTGGAGAGTTTGAGAAGACATCCTCCTGGTCATTACTTGTCGTACCATAAGGTCACGAAGGACACCGTTTTGGGTGGATTCCTTGTTCCGCGAGAAGGTAAAATGTTATTTCTACTGATTTAGACGACTAGGACTGGTAACTTTGCGTAGTCATAGGACTTATGGCTATAAGATTATCATAGCTCAATGAATGAATTGAGAATAATGTTGCACATTATAAGTTACGGAAACTAGTAACTTAGTACTAGTATAGCATCATCGTTAGGAATTGAAATGATATAGAGAAGATTGAATGTGAGTCATTATCCTGAATCATCATGTAATTTTTCAGTGATGGAAATGGTCATCGAGATATAACAAGATTACAAGTTGTCCGAAAAATCTGTTCAAAACATTATTTGTGTCACATTTGATTATACCGTGGATGTGTTTGATATGTGTTGGACTAGGTACTATTAACTTCATGGTAGGAGAAATGGGTCGTGACCCGAAAATATGGGAGGACCCTCTAACGTTCAAGCCAGAACGATTTTTGGAGAATGGGGAAGCACATGGATTCGATATGACCGGAACTAGTGAGATCAAGATGATGCCGTTTGGAGCGGGACGAAGGATGTGTCCCGGTTACAGCCTTTCTTTGCTTCACCTCGAATATTATGTAGCCAATCTAGTTTGGAAGTTCGAGTGGAAATGTGTTGAAGGTGAAGAGGTTGATCTGTCTGAGAAGCAACAATTCATCACTATGGTCATGAAGAATCCTTTCAAGGCAAACATTTATCCTAGGAAGAAGTAACCTGCTTCTGTTAATTAGCAAATTGGGCTTCTTTGTATGAAAAGTTACAAAATAGTTTTACCTACACATCGTCATATGGTCTTGTGTTTACATGAGTGAATTAGTCACCAAATGTGTAATCGATCTTGTGTACCTAATTCGGTTTGTCATCTAAATTCAAACCAACGAATTTTATTGTTATATACCAAGAAACGTCAGATCAGACTAGTATATATCTAAGATTTTTCTTCGTTTTATTTTTGGATTGTTCCGTTTTACATGATGAGATTCTTTCATTTGTTCTACTGTATATCTGTATGATTTTCAAAATTTTAATTCCAATTACAACTAGGCTTACTGGCTTAATATACAGAAGTTATTAGTAAAAACAAAGCCACTGGGCCTCTTTGTATATTAAGTACTTATGTGTGTGGGCCTTTAGTGGGCTTGATAGATTATAAATAACAATACCTCTTCATTTACTCGGAAACGTTTTAATGGCGGAGAAGAAGAAGAACATATACAAACAAAAACCCTAAAAAAAAAATCGAAATTTTGTAAGAGAGAAAATCGGAAAAATGGAGGAATCGAATCAGCAGCAGCAGCAAAAAAATCAACTTTTTCTCCAAATGCAGCAACAACAACAATTTCAACAGCGTCAACAACAACTGTATCTGATGCAACATTTACAGAGACAACAACAACAACAATCGGCGATGTTTCCGACGAATCTCCGGCCTCCGGGTTTAACACAGACCCGACCCGTTAACCCGTTTCTCCAGAATGCAAACCCTAACCCTAGCTTGAGTCAACAACAACAGATGATGATGATGCAGCAGCAGCAGAAATCGATGCGTCCTTCGAATCATTTGGAGTTACAGTGTGCTTATCAAGACGCGTGGCGTGTTTGTCATCCTGATTTCAAACGACCTTTTGCATCTCTCGAAGATGCTTGTGAAAGGTTTAATCTTTGATTCAAATTTCCCCAATTTTCATAGGATTTAACGAAATTCTGTTTCTGGGTTTGTTCAATTTCTGGTATTTGGGTTCTTTGATGTTGATAGTAGAGGAATATTCAAGTGGTTACCATAAAGGCCAATGCTTTATGAGATTGTGATGCTTTGTGATAAAGTGTATTATAATATTGAGTTTTTGATTTGTTATTTCTCTGTAGGTCCTATATTTCAGCATTGTAGATTTGTTTGCTATTTTGATACTGTGTGGTATTGTGTGTCTATTGGGTCCATGTATAATATGCTTGCTGAGTTATGTAGTATAAAGTTTGACATTTCTCTGTTCGTCTTGCAATTTGTGCAGATTGTTGCCTTATCATGTTGTAGCGGATTATGAAGCAGAGGAAGATGACAGGATCCTCGATGCAGACACAGGGAGCGGCACGCCACTATCCCGAAGTCAGCTATGGGACAACAACATTGCGGCCAAAGTGGCGGAATTCAGTGCCACATTTGAGAAACAAGTGCAAGGTTTCAACATGATAACTCAGAAGAAGAGAGATGGAGAGCTGAGATCTGAGGAAAGGTTGGCGATTGAACAAATGTTGCTCCAAGACGAGAGAAGAGCTTGTCTTGAGGTGAAAGCAGAATTGGATAGAGAGATGAAGGCTCAAGAAGCGAGGTTGAGAATGGCTGCTTTGGCTCAAGCAGGACAAATGAAGGCAGAGTCACAACTTGGGTTAATGGATAGGAACCCGTTGAGAGCTAATGCGATTGGGAATTATGGTGAACAAGGACATAGCATGAATCCGAATGAGATGATGATGATGATGATGAATGGATGGGGGAATCAAAGTAATAACAATGCTAACCTCCAGAGAGAGGAGAAGGAACCATTAGAAGATTTCTTGAATGATGAAGAAAACGCAAATGGAGGAACCGGTGAACATGGGATCTGGCGAGGAAATGGAGAATTTGATTTGAATAGTCGGTGAATGTAATAAAAGATATATTTTTTATTAGTTGTACATGACTTGAGGTTCGTGATAAAGGAAAGATCACTAAAGAACTTGATGATGATGATTGAGAAACTAGGAAACTTAAACAAAATAGCAAAAAATCACTAAAGAACTTGATGATTGAGTAGGATTGGTTTGATAGCAAATGGTAAGACCGAATGTTAGGATCTCAGACATCTCTTAGCTTTGAAAAGTAGAAGTCTCTCCCTTTCTCCTAGCTATCTATGTAGAGTTTCAGTCCTGTGATCTGTATATAAAGAAAGTGAGTTAGTGAGCTCTTTAGACTTTGATGTATTTCAGAAACTAGTGTGTTGAGAGAAGCAGGCAGCTACCTGTTCATCATAAGTAGGCACTGGTTTAGTAGGTGTTTAGACGAGGCTTTAGAAGAGTGGTGATAATTCCCAGTGTTGGAGAATTGTGGCTCGTGTTGGAGAATTGTGGCCCGTGCTTACGGTTTCCATTTGCAGCTGAAGAAGCAGAGTTTTTGCCTGATTGTTGTGTTGTTGCATCTCTCTTGGTTGCTTCTTTTCCTCCTCTACTGGCTTCTCTTTTCTCCAGAGCGTGAAAACTATTGGTGAAAACCAAAGTATATGAATTTGGATCAAATATAAGCTAAACTTCACAAAAAACAGTAATTGAAGTTAGCAGAAACCACAAGACTGGTGGTGTTAGCAGGATCCAGAAATGATAAGCCAACTCAACATTCCTAATCCTAAAATGCTTCCTATAGACAATTTAGAGTTCTCTAAGTAAGTTGGATCCAGTGTTACATAACAATTAGAATCCAGGTTGGAATATTTCTTAGTTATAAAATTTACTTCTGCTGGCCTTCTCCATTCACAGAATCACAATGAAACAAGACAAAGGAACAGAGCTCAATCCCAAAGTCGAAAAGTAGTAAGTTAATAAGTACTAGTCCAAGAAGAAGTCTGTTACGCATTATCGGTTTCAGATTATGTGAATCCCAGTAAGCTTACTAAACATGTGAAGGCAGCTAAAGAGAACCAATTGCTAAGTAAATGCAGACTGGAAATATAAACAAGAAAAAAAAATATCCACAAATGGTACTCAAATTCCACATTTTGCAATTGCAAAATAGTTTTCAGGAACCAATGAGAAGATCTAAGCAGGCTAAGTACTTGTCTTAGAAGTGAGTTGTCACAAGTAGATAATCCAAGATAAGCACAAACCTCGATTTTGTAACTTACATGAACAAAAATCAGCTCTGTCACGATGTCGAAGAAGAAATCTTTGGGTGGTTTAGTTTCTACTGTAGTTGGTTTAATCCTGGTTTGATCATGTAACCTGACCGATTCCCGGTTTGGGTGGTTTACTTTTTGTAATATAATATTACTATTAAAATTTTGAAAAGAAATGATCAGCTACGGGATTAGGATCCTACAAAAATTAGTCATGTAATTCTTCAACAAAAGAAACAAATTAAAAGAGAGAACTTAGGATCCTAAAAAAATTATGACTCAACATGTTAAAATATTTAGTTGCCATTACTCATCTCCAGTGTGTCTCAAATGTGGAAAGCCTTCTTTAACCATCAAGAACTTTCTCCACCAGATATTTTTGAGGATATTGTAACTTGGGTTAACTCGGCCTCGCACATCTCAAAGATTAATATTATTTGCAACATGTTAAAATCTCGAAGTCCATAAAGATAAAGATAAGATTTATCGTTTTACTTTTCACCAATTAGTCATGTATTGAGTTACTATAAAAAAAATAGTGATGGTTTTGTTTGTGGTTTAATTTAGGTAAAAGCTGGTGGAGGGAGGGGGTTGAATTAGTTGCAAAGAATAGGCAATGTTTTGTTACTTTTTGTGTGAGTTATTGGTATAGGCTAAATTCATGTTTATTGACCACATGCATTATTTAGGTTCTAACCGGTGACTACTATAGGAACAAAAAGAATGATGAAAAATAGGAACGAGAGGAATGAAAAGGAACAAAATTTAAGGAATGAAATAAAATTATAAAAGAAAAAAAAGTTCCTTTTGTTCCTCATCGAATTTAATTGGAAATATTTTTTGTTCAATAATTCTTTACGGACGGAGGAATGAAGAGAAACAAAGGGGAATAAGAAAAACCAAAAAATTCCTTCAAATGGTGTAAGTTTTAAGGAGTGGAGAGGATTTTAATATTCATCTTCGTTCTTTTCTCTTTTAATGGTCACCATTTAAAGCCTTAGCTGTTTTGGTAAAAGTTACTCAAATCTTTTAGATGCTAGATTGAGCAAGTACATATTGTCGTAAACTTGAAATCTTTTATTATGTTTAATTAACTTGAAATCTCTCCTTGAAATCTCTCCTTCAAAGGATATCCAGTAAATTAACTTGAAATCTCTCCTTCTATCTCCAAGTGGTATAAAACCATATAGTATTATAGTGTCACAAACTTGATGAAAAGTTATCAATACATTATAACAAGTGTAATATCGTAAACTGTTGTATATTAAAAACAAGAAACAATTGTAATTTTCGAAGAAGAAAATTACTAATACAATTTGACAAACAAAAAACAAAAAAAAGGAATACATAAGAAAAACTCAAGAAAACATTAAGCAAAACTCAATAAAATATTAAGCAAAATTCAACAGAATATTAAGCAAACGGAAAAAAATAATCAGAAATTACATAAAATTCACTTACAAGTGCCATATATGAATGTTAATGTGAGAGTTTAGAGTTTGGTGTTAATGTGATAACAAAGGAAAATGCAGACAATTATATGGCAAATGAACGAGATGCATGCACTGTAACGTCAACATCTACCTTGTCGTAGTAATACAGTTCATGTGTCGATTTCAAAACCCTAAAGCTCTCGAGCTCACTAATTTTTCTTTCTCCAAAGTTTATCTCAATATGACAATATTGTTTGCTTTTAAGGAGAGGTATATGGTGAAACTATTATTTCTTTTGTTATATAATTTAACAGTGAACATTTAATCGGAAATAACCAATGTGATAAAAGCTAAGAGACTAAAAATAGGGACGTTGAGCTGATAATACTGAAAGTGATTTCTAATAAATTTCCCATATCGAGTATATTGTAAATTTACAACAACAACAACAAAATAGAAGTGAGCAGAAATCTACCTTGCATTATATAAAACAAAAAAAGTTTAAATACCACTATTCTTCTTTCTTTGTGGTAAAGGTACGTACATGCATACATTACAAATATCTAGTGTGTGCAAAAACAAACGCACCATTTGATAACCCTATATATATAGCGGCACCTGCATGAGTACACAAACAGCTATATATATATATAGGGTTATCAAACAGATATTCAATCCTCTCATTTCTTTCACTCGTAGATAGCCTATTTCTAAAGGCAAGCCACACCATTAAAGAGACCTTTGGAGTTGAGTGAGAGAGCCATATTCCCTTATTCCAATCCAGCTCTTGCTTTGGAACTCTCACTTGTAACCTTTGTGAGCATCCCCTCCTTTTGCTCTCCAAAGTTGATTTACACGTTTTTCTACTCAAGTTGCTGCAAGGGAGTCACTTTTTGCTTTGGTTCCAACACTTGGACTCCTCTTAATCACATCAACGTCGGTGAAAATCTCTTGTATGCAACTCTTACCTCTCTCTCATCTTTCTAATCTTTTTGTGTAAGCCAAAAAATAACAGCCTTTTTTACTTTCTCTATACAGGTTTTTAAAGTTTAGTATTAACCGGACAACTCAAAAACAGCTGCTCAAAACTCGTCGCCAATGGAAGTCTCTGCTCTCCTCAGTCCTCACGTTCGTTTTTCTTATCTACACCGGAAGCTCGAAACATGTCTCCACAAAGCCAGTCCTAAGTATCCAGGTAAAACCCATTTGACCAAATCTTTCTTTTAAATGTCATTTTTTATCTCGAACTGATGTCTAGATAAATTTTTCAAATAGCAATTTCTGCACAAAAAAAAAAAACTGACCATTTACATGCAAAGTTTTTAATTGGTTAGGATTAGATATATATCAATTCTCAGTCGATATAAAGATTCTTAACCGGTGACGTTGTAACAAAAAACTAAAAAGTTATCTGGAAGACGAAACTGTAAAGAGATGAAAATGAAAGTTCTAATACTAGAAGGTCCCATACTAGAAACAAGCAAAGTAACACTTAAGTGAAGTCGAGAAAGAATAAAGTTCTGGTATAATCAAATTGACTGAGATCAAGCAATGAAAAACAGTATCGATGGGCTTTTGTTTTGCTGGACCGGACCTTAAACAACAATTTTTAAAGAATGCGTAGCAGTTTTACAAAGTTTCTATGAAAACATATATATGTTACGTTGTACTTTTATTTTACATTAAAAATGATATTTCCTTACAATTTATTTTACATTAAATTCTCTATTTTCCTTACTATTATATTTTAGTATTTCCTTACTTTTATTTTACATTTAAAATAAAACACTTCACCAAATGTAGCTTAAATAGATAAAAATAATATAATTTAAAGACAAAAAAAATATCCTAAGAAAATACTAAAAAGAGTAAACCAAATTAACATGAATAACTCTTGTGATAAACACATCAGCTTTGTTTAAAATCTTACAAAACATTACAAAGTTTTACAACCTCTAAGTGAAAAAAGTAATACAAAGACAATCCATTGATGTTTCTTAGAGTGTTGTTTAGAAAATATTAATTTAAGAAAAAATAATTTAATAAGGAATGAGTTGCTTAAATAACTAAGAAACTCACCAAAAGTTGCTTATTTAAGTAACTTTAGATAAGTTTCTTAGTTTTTTAAGCAACTCCTTACTTATTATATTATTTTTTTTTAATTTAATATTTCATAAGCAACTATTTGAAAACCAGGGAGATGCTCTAAAATTTAAAGCACAATTTTCCACAAACACATGTCTATCGACCCGGCCCAATTTTGGTCAACCAACTGAAATATAAACAGTTATTAACAGAATACGTAACCCTGATAATTAATAATTTTTACTAATTCTTTTCTTTTTTTTTTTACTAATTTTTACTTTTTTTTTTTTTTTACTAATTTTTACTAATTGTTTTACACTGTTTCATATTGTAGTCTCGAGATGGTGATATAATAGACTGCATAGATAGACGAGACCAATTATATCTCAGGGATCCATTCTTCAAAGATCACAAACTCCAGGTATTTGAATAACTTTTTTTTTCTAAACTTAGTTTCACAAAAAAATTTGTTTGCAAAAACTAATAATATATATTTTCTTTTGGAACAGGAAATACCCACGGAAATTTTAAATATGAGCAAATTTGAAGACATAATCAAATGGCAGGTTTGTCACCGCAATGAAACAAATTATCCAAAAGGAATAATCCCCTTAAAAAAAATTACCGATGAAATAACAAAACTCGAAATACCGGACAATTCAGCAAATCATGGACACGAGGTAAATCATTGAAATAGTTTTTCTTTATATAAAGTATTTTTCTCTTGTGAATCAACTAGTCCATAACAACATTGCATTATTTCAATTTGTATAAAACTAAAATTAATTTTGGTATATTATTTTTTGCAGTATGCTCTTGAATATATAAATAAACCACCAAAAATCTACGGAACGACAATTATAATGAATATTTGACAACCCATAACAGAATATCGTGAATTTAGTCTCGGTCAAATCTGGTTAGTCTCCAATTCTTATGGTGATCTCAATAGTATCGAAGCTGGTTGGCTAACTTTTTGTGTGTGTGTTATTCTTTTATTTTATTTTCAAACTTATGCAAACTAAATGCTAACCATTTTAATATTCAGGTTTATCCGGATATGTATTTAGACAACCAACCCAGACTTTTTATACTTTGGACCGTAAGTATTTATTATTAGTTACAGTTCTTTATACACATATATTATAGAAGTAAAATATTTTGGAAACAAATCACTCATACGTATTTATTATTAATTACCTATTAACTAGTTATTCCTTCCGTAAGTAAGTTTTCTAAATAATTAATTTGTTTTGATTTATTATATTACATCATATCTATTTATACTTACTTGTTTTATTGCATATTAATTATTTTAATAAAAATAAAAAATAATGATTTTTAAAAAGAAATAGAAATAACATAGACCACAAAACGAAATCTGGAAAATATAGACCCACTAGTAACATCAAAGGCCTAGAAATGGGAAAACACACACCATGTGACTTTAAACACATCAAACGAATATCAATTTCTTCTTAGCTGCGAACTGCTGGGACCATAACCACAATATCCCCAACACTTTTTATTTTTCTTTATATTCCAAAAGCATCTTTTTATAGTTCTCAAACGATACCACTATTAATTATTTCGAAGAAGAAGAAAAATGAAACAATATGTAAAGGGGAAAACCCTGAAAAATACACGAACTTTACCATATTTGTTAGAAAAATACACGAACTTTTTGCGTTGCCATATTAATACATGAAGTGAAA
>OVAP01003282.1:0-17072 GCA_900406295.1 Aurinia saxatilis
CTAACTACTCACACATCATTGTAAAGACAATAAAGCAATGTAAATAGAGAGCATGAATTAAAACTTAAAAACTGAATAATACTCAATATAAAAACGAAAATTAAGAACTACAGGGGTTTAAGAACACTTCTCAGCAGTATCAAAGGATGAGATGACAAGAATATGCAAGCCCCTCCAAGAATTCTCAAGAACAATGATAAAAATGATGAAAAACAATGAAGCAAAAGTGTTTTGGATCTAAAAATGAAATGAAAAACGTGTTCTAGGGTTTCTGGGGCTCAGACCCTTTATATAGGGGAGAAAAAACGTGTGTAATATTCCCAAATAAGGTAAGGATTGATCTGATTTGAGTTTCCAAAAAAGGCGTACGCAGGTGATGAATCGATCGGTCATTTGCTTGCTGCTCGATCCATGCATGGTTCGTGGGTCTTGAGTACTCATGGATCGATCCATGTTCAGATCGATCGGTCCTTGCTTGTAGGTCGATCCATATGTGGCTCGTGGGTCTTGAGTGCTCATGGATCGATCGATAACGTAGGGATCGATTGATCCAAGTAAGGATCGATGGATCTACGTGTGGATCGATCGATCCATGTGATTTTTCATGAATTCTTCACTTCTTTTTATCTCACAACCCCACCTCGAAGCTCAAATCTATACTCCACGTGTTTGCTCCTGTAAAGACTCTAAAATGAGTTAAAAACGCAATATATCAAGCCATGAAAGAGCATTTCCAGATAGTGACAACTCGAAGAGTTTACAGCGGACATAGTCTGGTGGTACACCATTGGCCTTAGTGAGGTTGGTGATTTGCTCGATACGCTCAATGTGCTCCATTGGATTCTCATTTGAGAGACCGCAGAATGGCTTCTGTTCTGCTAGCTGAATGAGCTGGCCCTTGATGCCATAGTCCTGCCTCGCCATTGGTGGGGGAACAATTGTAGAACGGTTCCTGTAAAATGTATGGGGCTTGTCAGCGCCGCTAAGAGTTGGCTGTGGACGGTGGCGGGCCTGCGCCTGGAGAGCTTCCACTTGTAAACGCATTGCTGTCAGTTGCTCTTGAAGAGCTGCAGCGTCGAGATTGTCAACCATTGTGACAGGATTCGAACGGTTTCTCCAGTTGATTCTTTCTGTTCTCGCAAGCTCGTCGTTGGACAGATTTACAAGGTTGGCAGTTGAATGTCGACTTCTTGTCATTCACCTGTAAGAACAACAAAGAAACAAAAACAAGAAAGAGTTAGTAAATGATTAGACTTAATAAAAAAATTTCACTAACATGTAAAATGTTGGGACTCGGCAACGGCGCCACTTAATAAGTTGTCTATTTAACTAATTATTAAGACCTTGACAACTACAATGTATTAATGCAGTAGTGAAGGATCGAATCCACAAATCCCCAGCAATTACACTGTAACCTATTAAATTTATTAATTAAGCTAAATCGAATAATTCAAAGGGTTTTGGTTTTTTGTTTGTAATTTTCTATGGGTTTTAAAAATAATGATAAAAATGCTAGACCTAGGTATAATCAATGGATTGTCTAAAAACTAAACTGGATGTTCATTCGGGTTCTAATTCTACTCAATTTTAACTCAAATATAATTCTAAATTGGTCCACTTTTGTGGTACCAATCACTTCTCTTGACTAACTAAATGCCTAAACTTTCATTTGGATTTAAACTAGCTAGAGAGCTTTACTAGATCATATTTGATCTGTTCACAACTTGCCTTAGCATCAACCTTCGTTGGTTAAGGACAATATGCTCTCCTAATAAGTTTTCAGGATTCCTATTATACTTTCGTTTAATAGAAAGTCCTATGAACAAAAACTAGGTGATCAATTCTAGTTTAGGCCTTAAGGTTTTATTAGGAGGGAATTCTATATTCATCTACCTATTTACATCCAGTTACTAACTTAACAATCCATAGATTCCCCTAGGACTAACAATCTAACTACTCACTCATGACCAAATTAACCAGAAAACAATATATGATGAAGAACATGATTAAAAATACAAAAATTGAATAGTACTTTATTAATTATGAAAACAATGAAAATGTAAAGAAGTAAGGGTTCAAGAACACTTCTCAACAGTTGGTAATGTAATGAATGAATGGAAAATGACAGCCTCTAAGGAAATCTCCAAGAGAAACTCACAAAATCTCAAGAACAAAAACCAAGAACAATGAATCAAATGTTTATATCTAAAAAGAGAGATTAAAAATGAGCATAGAATGTTGTGGAGGCTCAGAAATGAATATATATTGAAGGGTTTTCGTGCAGCCTCCTCCAAAATAAGGTAAGTTCTTGTCAACCTGATGATTGACAAGTTTCCAAAAATAGTACTCGATCGAGCACGGATGGATCGATCCATAAGTGGATCGGTCGATCCGCACATGGATCGATCGATCCAAAGGTGGATCGATCGATCGATCTGAAATCATCAACTTCGATCCCTCTCGTGCAAGTCGATCTGCAAATGTCCCGCAAGCTCACGTGTATAATCATGGATCGATCCATGCATGCTAAAATCCTCTTTTCTTCACAAACTTGTTCATAACCTCATCTTGATGCTCAAATCCGTACTCCATCGTGTTTGTACCTGTTAAAACTCTAAAACGATGCTGAAAGACTTTAAGGACAGTAAAAAACAAAGGTTTAAAATAGTTAAAAACGCAATATATCACCTAACCCCTTTGTAACCTCAAGTTTCTCTATGTGAGGATAGTAACGCCGACGCCGCTAATTAATGGATTCTAGATCTGGTGAAAGAGGTGAAGAAGAAGAAGATTTGCTTGAAGATGTGAAGAAGAAGATTTGGTGATGGAGGCGTTAGTTGGGAAGAAAGAAAACTAAAAGATGTTTCTTTACCTAATTGGATTCAAAAACACATTTTTTATGTATCAGACAACAAAATAATAATAATAATAATAATAATATCTATGAAATTATCGACATTTATTAGTAAAGATAAAATGGTCATAAATTTCATGTTTACAATAAAATAAAATACAGAATAATCCACCTAATTTTGGAGTTACTTAGGATGATTGAACCCAATTTCTCTAAAAAAAATCTCCAATTTACCAAATCTTTGTTTGCAATCAAACCCACCAAATAGATACAATGAAGAAATATACGCATTTCTCTAGGAACGCTCGGAGTAGATGGTGTTTTCACTATTTAAAAGTCAAAGCACATCTTTTTACAGATTACGAATACACTTATTATAAAATATTTCATTAGGAAATTATTAATAATGAATTATGGTTGGAGTGAGACTAAGTATAATTTTATCAATTAGTTACAAAAAAAAAGAGTTTAAAATAAGCCCATAATATGTCAAGTGGAAAGGAGCCAATGTTGAAAGTTATAATCTTGAGTTGGAATTTACGTCATGGATCATTGAAGAGTCAAAGAGTCACCAACACGTGCCATCGCAAACATGACTATTCCTGAACCACTCGATTGTGATCAGTATAGTGATCAACCAGGCAACTTATTACTTTCTTAAATCCTAAAACTCTTTTAGTCGTGATACATAGCTTTTAGTCCTCATTTGTCTTTATTAGAACATACATTATATTTTAAAATGAATTTAAATTCATATCCATCTAAAAATATGTCACCATTCAGACATATGTTTTTCTTTGCACTAAAATTTTTTATTGACTATAACCATAAACATATTACAATATACAAAATACAAACCAAACTATCCGAAGTATTAAGTTTTTGAACTATAGATGATTCCCAAAATCAAAACTAACAATCGCAAAAGAAACAAATGCACCAAAGACACCCAAAGTTAAAGTCTAGAGCAATGAATAAATCAACAAAAATCTACAAAATTCTACACTCTTAAACTGGAACCAAACACAGGAAGGTTACCACAAACATTTCCATTCAGACATATGTTTGTGTTATGTCTTTAAATTTTAGTTTTTTCTTGTAAGAAGAAAAGAAAAAAGGGAAAAATCAAATATACTTATTTTAGATATCTGATTTTTGCTGTGGCTAAGGTCTCATATCTTTTAAACTAAAAGTTTGAAAATGTTATACCAAATTTTTTTATAAACTAGTTTGATTAAAAAAGGGGTATTTATTTATTTTATTTTTTATTCAACTGAAAAATAACGTACAAAAGTTAATGAGAACAACCACAAAAAACCATAAAGATGAAAACATGACTTAACTAATATCACTATCCTAAATAAGGATGTCTAGATATTACGTCTAATGTCCATTTGTGACGATCATGTAACCAGGCAGGTCCTCCCAATGCTAGGTATGATTGCAGTCTTCCTTCTCGTGTCACACTGCTAGCAATAGCTCGAGCCACACCATTTGCTGATGGTTTCACCAACTCAAATTGAACAGAATTAAAGGATTGTATTAAGCTCAGGATACTAGATATCAACCATCTAAAGTTTGCCCAACCTAGAGGTTTATAGAGAGCTTATATTGCCGCATGACAATCCGCATAGATGATGATATCCTGATAATGTATATCTCTTAGGCTTTGAAGGGTCCATTCTATACATCTCAATTATGCAGTAATCCTATTATGTGCTTTCGTGAAAGCATCACGAGCATGAACCAGAGCCGTTCCTTGATGATCACGAACAATCCAAGCTCCTCCTACCATCCACCTCTCATTCCTCCAATGAGCATTAAGATTGCATTTAACTGTACCTTGTGGTGGTGGAGACCATAAAACCACTCCTCCAGAATTAGCATGCGAGTTATCAGTTCTTGTGGTGCTTGAGAGACCGAGAACCAAATAAATGCATGCTCAAAGGTTTCTTGAACCAAAATCGAGAGGTCCATGGATGTATTAGCATATAGGATTTGGTTACGATTCTTCCATATAGCCCATAAGAGTCATGGTAAGGCACGCTGTTTCTCTTCAGCGACTGTGGGATCCTCCATTGTATCCAAGAGTAACCGCAAGTTCTCTTCTAAGGTAGAAGAAAATGCAGATGTATTTTGAAAGACCTGAGTAATGTCCCAAAAATTACTGGCCACCGTGCATTTAAACAGCATATGATTTATAGTTTCTGGAGTCGACACATAGGATCAATTTCCATACCCCGAGATATAAGTCGAGTTGCTACTGCAAGACTTTGAGATAGGCATCGCCAGATAAACAATCTGATCTTCAGCTCTATTTTTAAGCTCCAAACTCTTCGTTTGAGTATGTTTCGGTTTTGTGTAATCTCATCCAGTATGGGTGAAAAATGAAATATTTAGAATATGTTAACCAAAATTTAATGTTTATTGAATCCACAATGCATTTATAATTATTTTGTAAAGGGTCCTTTTTTCCACACTTCTTCTATATGATAGCATAAATCAAATTGAAATTGCCCTGTCCACTCAATTTACTTGTTCCGCAAAATTACCCTGCTAAATTAATATGAATGCATGTACCACAAATATAAATCAATGATCGGTTGTGGTACTATAACAAGATCATTGGTGACGGTAGGATATATCATATATGTGAAAAGCAAAAGAGAGAATATGGGCTTGGTTACGTTAAGTACGCAGTGTTACATGATCAAATAACTAGCTATTTTGGTCAAACCAATCAGGCAATCAGTTCTGAAAAAGTTCAGTGTATTTTTATATATACGATCACTCATAGAAGCAACCGAACAATGCTTTCTATATAATAGTTGCAATTTTTAATGTTTAGAACATAGGATTGAGCCAAATGTGTGTGGCTTTTTTTCATCCATTAGTCGAAAGTTTAAATAACTACTTTATTCTTTTTCTTTTCTTTTAAAGGAAATTTCGGACCAAGGTTCGTACTCCCCGTTTGCTTGGATGAGCCAAAAAACAGTTAAACATTGTGTAGAGCTATATATATGGCCTATATATATATATATATATATTGTGGTCACAGTGCAAAGACTTGGTAAAAAGTATTTTGGTGATCGACGACATGAACTAAGCGAATCTCCTAGCTAATATAGGATCGATATAAGAGTTGTAAATAGATTCTTAGTCTCCATTTTAAGCATTTTAGCCATTGTCTTAATTCCTCCAGATATTTGAATCTGTTATTAAAGTTGTTGGGAAAAAACATAATAACAAAAAATTGTGGAACCGTAAGGATAATATATAAATTATCATGTACCTCACCTGCTTGCTGTGGCTGTTAGCTAACTGGTCCAGTCATGAGTCATGGTCCAGTCATGAGTCATCAAACCAGTAGTGGAATGGAACATTATGCATACTCGAAACCAAAACAATAATGGAGTAAGCTTACGAAAAACACAAAACATTATGGATATTTCCGAAGGTGAGGTATTTGTACAATCTAATGTTTGTAAAAATAGATTCATTTGTTAATTTAGTTGTTTATTTATATACGAGAGAATGTTGTTTCAGATTCAAACCCGGTACAGTATATTATACATAAGGTTTATCAACTTGTAGTTTCTTACAAAGTAAACGTCATAACAAGTAAAAAACTCCACACAAACTAAAAACAGAACACACAACAAATCAAATTCTGATTGACTTGCATGCCAAATTTTCATCATCGTCGTCGTAATAAGTAGATATATTATATACTAAGAACCTAAATTCTCGAGATTTAAAGGATCAACTCATCCAAAATATTCGTAAACCCTTTAAAGGAGACATCAACTTCATTGATTGACGGCGTCACTGCTATGTTCATCACGTGGCTATCACTAAACAACGTCGTCTCAATTTTATCTTTTTGAAGTATCGTTGTAAGTTCCCGCATGAACAATGTGTTCTCCAAACAAGAATCGTCCAACATCAAGAAACCTTCATCATTATGAGATACAACATCACTCGAAAATCTTGATGAAAATCTCGTAATATCTTCAATGTCGTCAAGGATATTGTCATAGATTAATGGATCGGAGGACAAAGATGTTGCATCTATGGTCATGTTTTGGTTAGTGAGCAGATTTGAAGAGGTTGGTGTGGAGGAAAAGCTCGTTGACCTTTTATATTCAGTGGCACTTGTAGTAGTAGTAGGAGTAGTGTGACTAGTATGTGGGCCACCACTTCCAATAATATCAGACAGAACACTGTGGTTGATTCTCTTACCAAATCTGTTAGCTACTTTGTTCAAGAACAGAGCTGATGGTGATCCTAAAGATTTTTTATCGTTTGAGTTTTGATCATGTTCCTGCTCTTGATCAATGTTGCCTTTCTCCGGCAGCATCTCATGATGGTCAGATGGTTTATGGGTATCACCAGCAAGTGATTTGTGGGTCAATGGATCGATACCTTTCTTGACCAAACGTTTCTTGATGTGAGTGTTCCAATAGTTCTTGATCTCGTTGTCCGTTCTTCCTTGTAACCTACGAGCTATAGCCGACCATCTGATCAAAGAAATTATTAATTAGCAGATGCGAGTACTATTCTTTGAAAATAAAAATTTTTAGGACTATTCATGGAGATTTTATTATTATTATTATTCATATTCCACCATTAACAACCACTTTCCCAACTTTTTTAGAGAAATATTCCTAAAAGGCAGTATATATATAATGTTTGCCTTTTGTTAATTTTAATATATTTTTATTATTAAATAAAATTCCGATGTTATATCATATAGAAACACATTAACAATTATGATGTATAATAACTGCAAATAGCCTAGTTTATCAATTATCTAAGGTGACATTTTAATATAAGTTTTAAACTGCAACAACAATAACAAAAAGTTGTTTTTTTGTTGTCTTCTTTGCTTTATTTTATATATCTGATCACATAAAATTAGGATAATATATTTTACAGGTATACACAAACAATTGTATTAAATAATAAATGCAAATACTGAATAAATAAAAAATCTAGCCTTGGTAAGTCAATTAATTAGGCTAAGATATGTTCTTCTCTATGTCCACTACAGTTGAAACTTACTTGTTGCCATGAATGGCATGGAGGTTGATGATGGAATCTTCCTCCTCTTGGCTAAACTCTCCACGCTTAATGTCAGGTCTAAGGTAATTGGTCCATCTCAGTCTACAGCTTTTGCCACATCTTTTGAGTCCTATAGTGTCATAATGATTGAGATACATAAATTATTAATATAACAGTACAATGCAAAGAAAAGGTGATTGAATATTTTCAAAAACTACAAAACCAAAATTCCAAAATAAAGTTCAATACCAGCTTTATCAGGGAGAGTTCGCCAACCACCTTCACCGTGAAGTTGAAGGTAGGCGATGAGCTTTTGGTCTTCTTCTTGAGTCCATGCTCCTTTATTCAGACCTTCTGCTCTACAACAAGGTGTACGTACCATTCTTGATTCTTGATTTTTGATAATAAAAGCTAGAGAAAGAAAAATGAGAGGTTTTGTATTTTGTGGACTTGTGATGATTTTTACACAAGAAAAATACTAGATCTTTTAATAAGAACATTAAGGCAGCGATAGATACGTCTTATTGACATTTTATTCTTCCACGAGACTCTAGTTCTTCTCATAAACTGATTCTTTTTGTTGTACTATGAGAATGAATTAGAAGAAGAAGAAGATGGCTGGCTAAGGGAAGTGAGGAATTTTGAGGAAGGTGCGAAGAGCTTTTTATTGTATGCGTGCGCGTAGCTCCTGTGCAGCCGACGGCGTCGTTTATCAGTGATTGACACGTAAGTTTTACTCATTTTATTTGTTATATTTAAGAGATTTAATTTTTATTAAATGTGTAGACTAAATTGTCAGTGGAAAAAATGAGATGGAGGATATTTTAAGTATTCCTAGTCCCTTAGCTTAGCAAATTCTTTTCGCTTTTTTTTTTCTTTTTTCTTTTTTATGTTTTAATTACTTCATTATAGATTTCAGTTAATCTAAAGCAAAATTTAAATAGAAACAGAAAAGTCTCCATTTAGTGAATATAAAATCATACGAGATCTCCACTTTACCAAATCTTGTAGTTTTGTTTGTAATCAAGTGCAACGAAAAGATACAGCGAGGAAGTTATAACTTTTTGAGGAAAGCTCGGAGCAGCAGCGCCTTATTATTATATATGGTAATTTCTTTTGACTATTCAAAAATCAAATCACATCTTTTACAAATTATGTATACACTTATTATAAATCATAAGTATGCTTTTTGCCAGTTGACAAAAACAAACACAATGTATTACTACTAGGCTACCACACTTTGGTTAATTATCACATACTTGGGAGATCGGTTATAGTTTCTTCCGATTAAACAGAATTAAAACCAAACACAATTAAAAACAAAGAATCACCGACCGACTCACGATCACTTGAATTTTTTTATATTAAACATTATGTATTTATTTTTTATATTATAAGACCTCTTTTTTATTTCGTATTGGACCTCGTAAATCTCAGGATCGGCACAATGGTTACAACCATTGTTTAGTCTACGCTTTATTTATAGGGAAAAAAACTAGAATAACACATATTTTACTGAAAACTACTATTTTGTCAAGTAAAAGTTTGGGTCAAGTGATATTTTATAAATGACCACCTTGCCCTTCTATCCTTTGATGAAAAAATTAATTACGAAAATGTCATTACTGAATTTTACGAAAATAACAATATTTACGAAAATGTCATTAATGATATTGTGACGGCAGACTTTTTAAGTCGTGACAGATTTATTAAGGTAGCTGCATATTTGTTTTTATATGTTATTCTAGTCATGAAATTTTTTGAGTCTAGCAGATTTATAACAAAAATTTTGTCACATGCGGTGGTAGAATTAAATTATCATGACAGATTTTTGTTTTTACATCAGATTTAATTTTTGATTTTTGGTTATGCGGTGACAGATTTGTTTATCCCGTGACAAGTTTATTTATATATGACAGATTTAATTTACGTGTGATAGATTTTTTTTGCTCTAATGACGACGGATTTGTTTTTTTACGTCTCTTTAACGGCAGACTTTTTATAAAACATACGACTTTTCGCCGAAACTTTAGTTATTGGAATAGCAGTAACGTGATGGTAGATCCTTTTTACGTTGCCACAGATTTTTTTTCGATAAAAAAATGGACATCGTTTGAAGCAGATTTTTCTTCTTAAGTGACGGCAGACTTATTTTTTAATAGAATAACACTTTCTTTGGCAACAGATTTTTTTGTGGCAGATTTTTCGGCGACGGATTTGTTTGACGTTATGACAGACTTATTAAATCATTGACGGCTCAACTCCACAAAGTTAGATGATTCTGAGTTTTGGCGGTTAAAACTTGTGGCAGATTTTTTTATGCAATGGCAGATTTGTTACTGTAGACGTTCACTTTCTTAAAATTAAGGTTCTCCTCTTTTAGCAATATCTCTAATTATTTTATTTCTTCTTCAGCCTCCACACGCAGAAATATATTTTTAGCTTCTTCTTTTCTCTATTCATGGCTTCTTCTCTGATTTCTTCATAGTTTTCTCCACTTTTTCATAGTCTAAACCGCATATACTCTTTTTCTATCAAATCTCCTCTTTCTATTGCAGAGATCCATACCAAATCTTTTTCTTCCATGGACCAAGTTGTTCTTGTATGTGGTTCATGGATATTCGAGAAGAACATATGGTTATTTGTGACTGATCCGAAAAAAAGGTTGTAAGATTCTCGTGATGAATGATACAACTAGGTTTGATAATGTACTAAGGATCGTCCATGAAGATTACAAGATGGAGAAGAAACGGTATGAAATTTTGTTGAGTTACATGTTCCCTAAGTAGAGGATGGTGAAGCTACCAAGAGATACACCTCCAGTCTTTGTTGGAAACTCTAGACAATTTCATGAGTTTATCCTCTAATGGAAATCAGATCCGATCCGTCTTTGTGTGGAATTTAACAAGAAAGAGGTTAGTCAAAGGAGTTATTGTTTTTTGTGGTGGAAGATCGATAAAACGTGAAAGAGAATATGTTTTTAACGATGACAAAGATGAGGGAAGGTTTTGGAGTTAATAATTTTGATATTTAAATAATTTTGATAATTTAAATAATCTAACAATAATTAAAATTTAAATTATATATATTCTTTTAAATGGCAAAAATTAATCAAAATGACACATCTGTAATTATTAGATTCAAAAAAAAGTAAATTTAAGATATATTTTTGAAGTTTTGGAGTTAATAATTTTGATGTTTTAATAATATAAATAATTTAACACTAATAAAAAAATAAATTAGATATATATTGTTCAGATGGCACAAAATTGGTCAAAATGGCACATTTGTAATTATTAGATTCAAAAAGGGGTATTATGTCTTTTGGTAAAACATTTGTGTTATTCTAGTATATTCCACCTTGAATGTGTTATTCTAATAGTTTTGATATAATTATGTGTTATTCTAGGTAATTTCTCTTATTTTTATTAGAGTTTCTAAAGAGAGTTTTGAGGGAGGCGATTGTTGAGCCCTCTTTGTTTACTTTTGGTTATCTCTTTAGATGACATTCAGTTTATTTCTAATGTTCTACTTAGCTTTGTGAGTAGATATCTTGTTAGGTTTAGGAATTTTCAAGGATTATGAAGAATTGTTAGTTATGATTTTAGATCTGTTAGAGAAACACCATTAGTTCTTCATTTAGATTGTGCTTTATGATAATTCACTGATAGGCCACTATGAATTAGATACTAGGTAATTATTATATGTGAGAGTGTTAGTAATTGTCTATAGTAGATTAGTATGATCTCTGTTCACAGAGAGATTTGGTTTCGAGATCTTGTGAACTGTTGAACCTGTTATTATCGTTGATTTGATTTCTTAGATCTCACAAAGAGATTTGGTCTTCTATAAATCATGTTTAGATAGCTTTATTAACGAAATTTTGATTGCTTTATAAGTGTCGATCGACGGCATCATAGTGTCGATCGACACTCATCCAAATTTAATGCTACAGTTTGGATTTCCTGCGTAATTCCTAATGCCTAATAACGCTTGTTTTAATTGTTTTAAACCCTCAATTTACAATCATTTATTTGTTAGTTTTAATTGCTCAAATTCTTTGTCTTAGCTTGATTTAAAGTCTCGCATATTACATGTGTAACAATTTGGTCTATGTCAATTCGATCCTTACATACTAGACGCATTAATTGTGCTCTTGCGACTAGTTCTTAGGGTTAAACTCTGAGCATATCATAGCACATCTTATATAATAAAGTAGGATCTCTTACAAACTTAAAGTTTGGACAGGTGCCAATGATTTTTTTTTTCATTTATTAAGTTAATGACCATTTAGTTTACCTCACATAAAATGGATAAAAACTAGAGCCTCAATTTAGTAAAGTAAGTTTGAGTTTTCCTTACAAAAAAAGGTTAATAATGAAAAGCAAAAATTAATAATAACAAATAGCAGTTGTATGTCAAGTTATTTCGTCTCTAAAAATCAGTATTTAAAAGTAAACAAATATTTGTTAATTTCTCTCTTATTAAACGAGTAAATACAAAAGGAACCAATACAACCAAAGTAAAAAGAAGAAAAAACAGTCTTGCTTATGTTAGATTTTTGGAAAAATTGTTCTAAGCTACACGAACTATATGGTAATATGTTAATAACACCCCGAAGTATGATAATGTGTTTTAAACTACCCGAACTAATATGGTAGTCATAGAAACATACACCAACTATTTACATATATGGTGTAAACATCATACTATCCAATTAAATTTCGACCCGGATCCTGACCCCACAACCATTTGCAAATTTTGATCTGACCCGACCTGAATTCAAATTAAAAATACACCCAAATTCCAACCCGGAATCACATTACAAAAATCTGACCGACCTGGAAACGGAATTTCCAACTTCTGACCTAAACTGGTCAAGTTAATTTTAAGAAAATCCGAGTTAAAAGACTAGAACTCAGATCGTTTGGAAATAACCCAAGTCTTTTATAATCTGGGTTAATCCGAAAAAGTTGTTAAGAAAGGTATTGTCAAATTTTTATATTTTCAACAATAAACAACGATCTGCAGTAGTATTGACAATACCTTTCTTAACAACTTTTTCGGATTAGTACTCAACGAAATGTTGTCATTATTTTTTCAACCTATTCAAATTTACTAATCGGCTAGGTGCTAGATTATGTTATTGACTAAACTTATGATTTTCTAGGTTCAATTATGTTTTTGTTGAAAAATATTTTTATATTTTAATTGTTTGTAAGAGGTTGTTGAATCAAACGAAAATTGCCTTGTAATTTTCAACGCAGATTTTTATCTTTTATTTGCAGCTCTTGATAATAAATATTTATATATTTTAAATGAAACAAGGATATACTATAATTCAGTTGGTAAAACACATCATTCACTTCCAAAAGACCCGAGTTCGAGTCTTCTAACCCATATTTCGTTAGAATTAACGTGACCGGACCGGGTCAGAATTTGGAAATTCCGTTTACGGGTCGTGTCAAATTTGGACGCTCTGTTTACGGGTCGGTCGGGTTTTCGTAATGGGATCCGGGTCAGAATTTGGGAATGGATTTTAATTTGAATCCGGGTTGGAATTTGGGTCGGGTTGGATCGAAATTTGTAAATGGCTGTCGGGTCAGGATCCGGGTCAAAATTGAGCTGGACCGGATAATTAAAAAAATAATTATAATTTGACCCCAAAATCATGGTTTTAAATTTATAAAGTCCAGTATGATGTTTACACCATATATATATAAATAGTTGGTGTATGTTTCTATGACTACCATATTAGTTCGTGTAGTTTAAAGCACATTATCACACTTCGGGGTGTTATCAACATATTACCAGATGGTTCGTGTAGCTTAGAACAATTTTTCTAGATTTTTCTTCTTTTCCGATTCAGTTTTCAATCATATCTATACAAGAAAAATGTGCCGTCGTTACAAAAAATATGGCACAACTATCTCAATTGTTATCTAGAAAAAAACTATAAACTATTATACTATGAAAATATGCAGCCTCACATAATTTACAATCACAATTAAAAGAACGGTGTAACGATAGAAATACATCTACAATTAATGTGGATGAGAAAAAGCAACTGAAAACATATGTTTAGAGTAATAAATTGTATATTTTTATCAAATGAGATAATCGTAAATGTGAAAAATTAATTGTTGATAAAAACACAGCGTAAAATTAAGAACTCCTACAAACTCAAGCACTAAGAAGCTGCCATGTGTCCCATAAAGTTTTGACATATGCCATGGTTTTTTGTATTCATTTATTAATCTAATTACGTTGTAGTTTACCTCACATAAAATGGACAAAAATAAGAGCTTGATCGAGTTTAGTAAATTAAGTCTGATTTTTCCTCGTACAAACTAATATTGATGTGAAGTGACCTTGGCCAAGTGGTAGGTGGTAAGTTCACTAAAGGCAGACACCATCACACCAAGGGATCGAGTCCTACTGCCTACATTATATAAGAATTAGGCTAAGGGGCTAGCTAATTGTGACCCAGTGTTGACAAAAAAAAACTACTATTAAATAATAAGTAAATATTAATAATAATAAATAGCAGTCATATGTTAAGTTCTTTTAAATCAGTATTTTAAAGTAAACAAATATCTATTAAATTTTATCACATTAAATGAGTATTACAAATGGAACCAACATAACCAAGGTAAAAAAAAAAAAACAGTCTTGTTCATAATCGATTTTTTTTTCGTTTAAGGTTTCAAGCCTATCTTTATGGATTTTAAATATCTTTGTTAGATCTGACCAAAATATATATTATATATATCTTTGTTAGATATTCATAATGATAATCAGTAAAAAAATCAGTTGAAATTTTTTGGAAACTACCACTTGTTAACTATTCATTTTCAAAAATACCACTTTTGGAATATTTTCAAAACTACTATCAATTACTAAAGTTATTTTTCATTACAAATGACAAATTTACTAAGGTTTATAGTCTTAGAATCTTAGGGTTTAGCAAAGTTATAAAGTTTATGATTGACTTTAGGTTTCTATGATTAATGTTTAGGGTTACACCCTTATAAAATTATGTTTCAATTTTTAATAACTATTAGGATTTAATTGTTAGGATTTATCATTCATAAGGGGTGGGAAGACTTTAAGGGGTTTAGGGTTTAAAGCATAAAATCCTATAGATATTTAAAACTTAAATAGTGGTATTTTTTTAACCAAAAAATACCCCTTACAATGGTATTTTTGAAAAGTGGTGCAATAAAAGTGGTAGTTTGTCAAGAGTACAAAATTGAGAAACCTCCTTTTTTTTTGTCAAGAGTACAAAATTAACCATATTTTGTATTATTTTGTATTATTTTGCATTACAACAAACATGTAATATTACTTTAAATAAACAACTAAAGATTTTATAAAATACTAATGTAGAATTCAAATGATTAAAAAAATAAAATAAGAATTTTTTCTTATTACACAAGTAATTATGAAATGTATCAGAGTGCAATATATATATATATATACACGTATATATATATATGTATTATATGCATACACTTATACATTAAACCATTTCCTGATACTTTTATTATTTCCTTTTCATTATTTTTTAAAGCCAGACGGTGACAGCAGTAACAAAATGGAAAATTGTTGTTGACACTCAAAATTATACTCATAACTTTTGATATTATTTATACACTTAATTATAAAAACAGAAAGCTCGTATATTTGTCCATTGTCCTAAAATTTATATGCATGCATAGTTTTGGTACATATATGAATTAAATTTTTAAGGTTTTGAGAAATCTGCTATTCAAATTATATAGAATTCCTTCGAAATTAAAATTATTAAGTTAATTAAGTGTAGTTTCGTGGGTTTTCTATATCTATTTTTAAAAACTATATACTTGTTTTTTTTATTAATTTGGAATCAATATCAAAACAGAGTATAAACACAAAAAAAACAGGGAGAACGAAATAAACAGAGACTAACGACAAACATCAAAGATTTAAATAAAATCTATAAAGATGCTTCAAGTCGATTTCTAACACCATGATTAGGGTACTCTCCAATACGATCAAATCGAGACTCAAATCACTCCCCATATCATATATGTCTCCAAATTATACTTATTTGTGGTTATGAAAATTTTATTTAAAAAAATTAACGGATTTATTCTCTACGATTCAAGTATGGAGGATTTTTAATTGCCATTTAAACTATGTGCTATTTTTGAAGGTAGATTAGCGGACTATATTAAAAAAAGGTTTATGTAAAGAAAATTAGGTATAATGACATAAAATTTATGGTTTACAGATTTAAAGTTAACAATTTTCATATTAATTTTATATAACATGCGGATCTTTATCTATTCTTTTTAACGAATAAGTATTTCAGCAATTATTCCCTTAGGCCTAGAAAAATATACCCTTACATATGACTTGACTTATATAAGGATATTAGACCTCTCTACCTATTTCTAATTATTTTTTATTTGGAAACCATACAACTTTAACGTGATATCAGAGCCGTCAAAAGACTTAAACTCTAAATTCATTAAGCTTTGTTCTCCTCTAAGAAAACTTAAATCTTCTTCCCAAGGCTCTCAGTTTCTCTTTGCAAAAAAAAAAAATCACCTTTTTTTTTTATATAATTTCTTTTACTTCTCACAGCCCTACTTTTGCATCATGGCTCCTGATCAAAGTAAATCTACTTCTACTTCTAGGATTGAAGAAATCTCTTCATCACCTTACTACCTCCATGCCTCGGATGAACCTCATCAAACTCTTACACTTATGCTTCTCAATGGTAAGAATTATGATCGTTGGGCTAAGCTTGTTCAAAACAAATTGCAAGCCAAGCGAAAGCTAGGATTTATGGATAATGAACTTCCGAGGCCATTAACGGATTCTCCAGATTATGATTATGATAGGTGGCTTCAAACTAATCTTATGCTAGTTGGTTGGCTCTTTTGTTTATAATGCTAAACTAATGTGGGGCAATCTGAGAAACCGATTCTCGATTGGTAAAGCTTCATGTGTGCATCAAATCAAGGCTGATGTACTCATAACGGAAAAGACGTTGCAGAGTATTTTGGAAAACTCAAGGCTATGTGATGATTTTGAGCCACATCTGTCTTGTTCCTTGATGCAGCGTAGATTTAGGATAATTGCCATTTATCTGTATTATTATTAT
>OVAP01003283.1:0-17070 GCA_900406295.1 Aurinia saxatilis
CTCACATGGATTTGTTAGACAAAGGTTATGGGAAATTGAGGCTAATCCACCTCCTTTGCCATCAAATTCTTCTCCTAAAGTTGACCTGATTCTAAGATCATCCATAGATGATTTGAAGATTTGGCCTCATAAGTTAGTTAGATTCTTGAAACCCCCTCTCTCTCTTTCTCTCTCTCTCCCTATCTCATTTTCTCCTAACATTATATAATTATTGGCTTCTTTTCTTATTTGCTTCTCACATAAACTTTGTGACCTCTTTGTCAATTTCAGGTTTGAGTATCGACTGAGAGTAGAATTGGGACAAAAGGGAGAATTGACGTTGACATCTCGTGTAAAAAATTCTGATGAAAAGCCTTTTAACTTCACTTTCGCTCTTCACCCCTATTTCACTGTTTCCGATATCAGGTACAATTGTAATTTCATGGCATTTTTTTAATTATGGACTCGAGGGAGTCATCACCATCTATATTTTGTGTGTTTCCACAATCTCATCACTGACATTTGCTCATACCTTTTTTTATATAAATTTTCATCATTGTAGTTTCTTTCTGAAATGCTTCTTTTGCTTTTGTTGGTGTTAAAAAATACAAAAAGTTTTATAAGCTGCATGTGTTCAGTGAGATTCAGGTGGAAGGTTTGCAAAATTTGGCTTATCTTGACCAACTAAAGAACAGAACCCGTTTCACTGACCATGACAAGGTTATAACTTTTAATTCCCAGGTCAGCTTTTTTTTCTTTTTCTTTTTCTTAAATTCCACCCATTATTTCATCCTATTTTCATCACTTAGGTAGTAACTCTTAAAAAAAAAAAAAANAAAAAAAAAAAAAACAGTTAGACAGGATTTACCTAAGCACTCCAAATGAAATTAGAATTGTGGACAACAAGAAAAAGAAGACAATTGTTGTACACAAGGAGGGACAAGTAGATTCTGGTAAGAACTTATACATTGGATATATGCATATACACATAGAAACACAATGTTTAATAATGGTGGATCATTAATAGAAATTAAAAATCTTGTAGTGGTGTGGAATCCATGGGAGAAGAAAGTGTCCGACTTGGGAGTTGAAGATTACAGGCATTTTGTTACCGTGGAAAGCGCAGCTATTGAGAGACCGATCCTTTTGAAACCCGGTGAAGAGTGGAAGGGAATACTCCAAATGTCTATTTCTCCTTCTGGTTGCTCCACAGGAAAGCTTGACCCAAAAAATTCTTGCATTCCTCATACTTGAAACTTATTCGATCTTATTAAACTTATGTTCTCCATCAGAAGGTGAACCCCGAGTTTGTCAGCATCCAAACCGGACCTGGCCAGTTTATTATTTTGTACTTTTAGTATTTGTGGACCCTATAAACCGCCAATAAAGTAAAAGTGTTTACGGGATACAATACTTGGATATTTGGTTGATAGCACAATATGAATGAGGTTTTTGGGGGAACATATATGTGGCTATAAGTAAAACCTGTTAAGCAAACCTCTGCATTTTGGATCATCTTATATATATTTATAGGATCAAATCAAATAGCTAGAAATAAAGATATAAGAATTTTATTTCTGTTAGAATATGAGTTATTAATTTGAGCAATGGAGCACACCGAATATGTGGAAAAAGAGAGATAAAATTTAATATATTGAGTATAGTTTTTAAACTTAAATTTGTGATTATGTAGTTTAATTATTGTTATTTTGCTTATGGATAGTTTTGATTGTTTTAAAAGTTGTGGTGACAATTTTATCCTTAGTGCAGGTTTAAAAGACTAGTCAATTTGGTTTTACCTAATAGGTTTTTAGGAATTTTAGATAATAAGGTAGTTTTGAAATTTTAATTAGTTTTATGGTAGTTTGTAAAGTGTATATAGGTTTTGGGAGAATTTCAAAAATATCATTTTTATGTACTATTTAAAAAAACACATGAGAATGAGGTGAATTTTCAAAAATACCACTATTTAAATGTAAACTCTTTCGACCACAAACAAACACTAACCCCCCTAAATCTAAATCCTAAATATTGAAAAATAAACCCTAACTCTAGAAGGATTTAACCCTAAAGCATAAACCCTAGAAACCCTAAGTCATTCCTAAACCCTATAATTTTACTATACTTTAAACCCGAAAGCCCTAAAAATCCTAACAAATTTCTCAATTATATAAAAAAATAGTTTTGGTAAATATTGGTAGTTTTGAAAATATCCCAAAAGTGGTATTTAAAAAAAAAAAGTGTTCAAATGTGGTAGTTTTCAAAATTCTCATGTGTTTTTTGGGATAGTTTCATTTAGTTTAATAGTTTGAATTGCCTATTATGCAATTAACACACGTTAGAAAGATAAAGCTATTTGTTTTACTGATCATATCATATTTTTAGTTTAGCATATATTTACAACTAGATGATCTACCGCACAGTGTGCGGACTATGATTTAATCTTCTATGTGCGGGTTACAATATTTTTTATGTTGTATTAAAAGAATAATTATTAATTTGACTAAAAAGCTATAAAACATTCTAAAGATAATGTTTTTTGTTTGAGTTTGATAAAACTACACACAATAGTTACAGTATTGGGAAAAGATGAGCATAAAATTTCATCCCAAATGAGTTATTTGTACATTAAAAAAAATCCAATTGAGAAAATAAAACCATAATATTACTGAGAGAGAAAAAAAAATGCGCTCCATAAATTGTACGCTAAAAACCTCGAACACATTTTAGTATTCCCTAAACTACCGGTTTAATTAGCAAAACATATAAGATGTAATTAATTGTATGTACATATTGTTAAAATAAAATAAATGCTTACATTTTCAGAATTTATGAATTATGGTGTTGGACTGGTCGATTAAGATAATTGAACATTCGGTAGAAAGAATATAACTTTCATTTGAAAGTATTGTATGATCAAAATAAACAGATATAATAAACTAATTACTTCAACATTAATAGGTAAGTAACATAAATACATATACCACCCATCATGCCCACCGGATTATACAAATAACCAACTTCTGGTCACATACACCGTATTCATAGATGAATTTCATTAAAATATTTCTTGAAATATTCATCTAATGACTTCATTACTGCGATAAAGAAAAAACATATTTAGTATAGTTAGTACGTATGTAATAAAGTAATATAAAATATTAAAAATTGCTTGGAAAATTTACTTCAGATTTCGAAGGTATAAATGGACAACAATGTCTTCCGTATTGTCCACATCCAAAGACATCAAATTCTTTTTTTCATTCTCCGAGGGTGGTGGAGAAGTGTGTTCTCGTGGAGGAGTGGAAGGATTGACATTACTTCCCCTTTTTACTATGTTGTTCATGCAAACCCTGAAAAACGACAGTTGTAAGAATGAGAAATACGGAGATGAGGGAATTCCAATGCTGGTGAACAAGACGGAGAACGAAAATGGTGGTCGTGTCCGACTGGTTGATGTTGTTCTTGGTTCGTTACGAGTGAAAGAGGAAAAAGGAGAATTGAAATCAGATTGATTCGGGGAAATTAGAGAAATTAGGATTTAATTGGGGATTTTATGTTTTCGGTTTGCTTAGGGTTATAGGCAGTTTTCGATTACGGTTATTGGGTGGTTTTTTAGCGATTCTTGTGAGGGTTTTTCAATTGGAACCAAACCGTAAGAAATCCAGATAGATCCGAGTTTCTTTTATTTTGATCCAGATTTGGGCGGTTTCGTTAGGTCAGGTCATGTAGATAAACCCAACTCTCTGCCTCTGGATAATCCAGTAAACAACCGGTTTTATATTTTTCGGATTTAATTAAATTATTTTTTGCATCTGTTTGTAGGAGGAGTATATGATTCTTGAGCCATTTAGTAGCTGATTCTTGAGTCATAGGAGAGCTTTTGAGCCATTTAGAGATTATTAACTCTAGAGGAGCATATGATGATGGCTACTTGGTTGCTGCTGCTGACCAGCTGAGCCTGGAGGAGGCTGGGGAGCAAGGAAAGCATCTCCAAAAGGATTAGGAGGAGAAGGAGCTGCTAAGAATTGCGAGTAGTTGTAGGGACTCTCATGCATCATCATATTCTGTTTCTGGGCTGCTATTTGAACGTTTGTGGGAGGAACAATGTTGTTGGACATTCCAAAGGGATCTTGTTGCATTTCAAATGGGTTCGGTGCTGCTGCTGTGTCTGCGCCACCATGTCCATAGCCGGCATTGGTTAGTTGGATCTGTCTCCTCGCTGAATTATCTTCGTACAAACTGTCAAGCAATAGTTTGTCGAATCCCCCTGCCTATATGTAGAACAAAAGAGGTTACAAGCAAGCCGATGTGAGTTCTAAGAGTAGACATAGAGAGTTTTAAATTAAATAAGATGCGGTGTTAGACTTTATTACAAATTTGTTGTCAGGCGCAGGTCGAGGATTGTTGTTCTCAGGAGTGACCAGAGCTAATTCCCAACCTGATCCACCAGTTTCTATTAAGCTTAAACTGTTTGCTTCGTAATTTGGAGATACAAATAACGAATCACCAATATATGTTAAAACTACAAAGTGGAAATAAAGAGAAGGGACACAAAAACCATGGTTATATACCTGGTGGATATATTGCAAGAGCTAATGAATTGAGGTCCTCTATCTCTGTGGCTTTTGGGTGTATCTCACTCAAGCCCTGTACAAGAGAATTAACGGTAAAGGGGGTTTTTGAGACTTTGGCCAGAAGAGATATCCGTACACATAAGATGGTGTGTCAAAGAAGATTCACCAGCAGATCGTCGGTGTCTGTCAAGAATGAGTGTTTAGTATCTTCCAATTTTTGTTTTTCTTCCTCTTCTTTGTTAAGCGGCTGATCTGTTTCATTGCTTTCAGTTTCGGCAGGTTCTTCCTCCTCTTCTATTTCCTGATACTCCTGTTAAAAATACACTAATGTTTCAATCATGAGAAGACTTGCAGTGCCAACATCAACCTGATATGATGAAAATAAAACTTTGTACCAGCTTTTTCTGTACAGAACCACTTTGAGACGCTTCTTTAATGTAATCTTCCATTGTTGTAACAAAAGACGGAGGAGGCTGAAACCAGTGTTAAAAAATACAAGTATTTTTTAAGGTGATCAATCGTGAATATCTTAAAAATTCTAGAGCATACCTGTCTCAGTGTTGGGAACTGAAAGTTACTCGCGAGCTCTAGACCTTTGCAGTACTCATAAAAATCAGCCAGATTTTCAGCCTGTGCCCGTGAAAAAGCTTTTATGGGTCTTAGTGAAGATTGAGAGTTAGTGTGGTAGCTTTAGAGCTTTACCTGTTGGAAAGCTCGTTTGTATATGTGTAGAGCTTTAACTGCATCATGTCTTGACATCTCAAAGAACTGAATCGAGAGCAGGGTCATATACTATAGTATCAGTGGAAACAAATTGATATTGAACCAGAGAAGGATATTTGTACAAACCATATCTACAAGATTAATGATTCCATCATTAATGGCACAATATAATTTAAAGCTTTCTTTAAGCACCAATGCAAGAGCGTATTGTATTAGGTAATTGCCATACGCTGATCCTTCAGGCTGCAAGACTGAAAACATATTAAGAAATGGTTCGATGTTAAATAAAAAGTGGGAAAATAACAGTTTGGATTATAACTTTACCTGACAACCGATGAGCCTGTAAAGCAGCTGTTGCAAAGCAGGTAACTGCTCTAGCAGCTCTTTATCAGACAGCATCCTTGTTCTGTACGGTTGTGAATCATTGAAATCCACGTTCTGTATCATTTGTGATATAGTCAGTATCTTGAAGTAGAATGTTTTTTTTTTGTTTTTTTTAAATGGTTTTAAAGGTGAGAATATGAGAACAAACCTGTGAAGATGAACCTGAACCTTGTGGTAAACGTTCTGCCTCGATGTCATACTTCAAAACCCGATAGCAATCAAGCCGTTCTTCTAGAAAAATCGCGTATGTCCTGATCCATGCAGAGCAGTCCCAAGCTGCGTCAATAAACAATGTAATTAACATTGGGGAAGCAATGGAACAAAGCACATATATATATAAAGGTTAATTATTCACCGAGAGGACTTGTATCGTCTTTGAAGTTAGATATTCCAAGTATATGTCCTCGGAGTGAGTAAGTGAGAAGCTCTTCTCTGAATGTGGGATCACCTTCTTTGAGTGTTCTATGAATAACAATTAACACCTTGACTGCGACCTGAGTGTTTGGAAAAACACTTTGTAGCAACCCAGAACAGAGAGAGAGAGTTTATAGAGTGAAGAAAATAAGACTTACGATCCAATTGTGAGTTTTGGACAATCTCCTGGCGAGTGCGTGAATGCAGTAAGCAACATCTGCTCGTGGTCGCACGGCAGAGAATATTTCTGCAGGGAAAACTCTGGTATGGTGGAATCAGAGTGTAGATAAAATAAATAAAAGGGAATAAGAAATTACTGCGAATATGGCGTTCTTTGGGAGCAGATTCGACGTGATTTGTGGCCTTGACGATTGCAACATCCAAATCCTTGAACTCGCTGTTGACCTTGGCGATGCCGACGGTGGTGGAATCCTTGAGCGCTCCCACCGCTTTCCGGAAACTAAGAAACGTTGCCATACGGGAGAAAGGAGAAGATAAGACCAAGACCAAGTTTAGTTTACTCTGTTAGTCGCCTTTACAACCAATGGAACACCATAATAGACTTTTCAACAACACTATAACAGACTTTTCAACAAGCTTTCAAAGATGGCTTATCATACCATATTGTGTTCTGACAACAACTTCCGGCCAATTAGACAATCAATTTTTCTTTCAAATTTACGTACTTCATACGGTTACCACTAAAGAGAAGAATAATAGAATAGCTTGGTTTATGTTGGTTCAATTCATAGCTTGGTTTATGTTGGTTCAATTCATTATGTATCCCGGTTATGTTAAACCGGTTCACTATATATATATTTGTCTGTAACAAACACTTTTAATAAGATAAATAAAAATCTGTTTTCACTATTATACTCTTTGCTCGTTCTCTAATATGGTATCAGAACGTGAGCTCTAACGCTCACCGATCACCGTCGTTCCGCCGTACAAATTTGTTTTCTTCCTTCGATTGACCAAGATTCGCATGTTCTTTTCACCGGAGAATCACTTCCTTGTGTTCCGATTCTGGTTATTCCGCCGGAATCGAGGTTCATGAAATTACGGTTATTCCGCCGATAACTTCCTCTATCTCAAGAGTTACGGTTGTTCCGCCGTCGCATTTCTTGCATATATCTCGGTTATTCCGCCGGTTTAACAACTCCGATGGCTCGTAGTTCGACTTGTCGTGCAGCTCGTAGTTCACAATCCCAAGAACCGATAGATTCTGAAGAGGATCGAATCTCACCGCCGATTCACAGAACTCCGGTGACAGAGAATATCGATAGCATCCATTCACCTTATTATCTCACCAACAGTGATAATCCACGTTCCTCTATTATCTCTCAAGTTCTTGATGAAACAAACTATGGTGATTGGAATATTGCTATGTCTAATTCGTTGAATGCAAAGAACAAACTAGCTTTTGTGGATGGAACTTTGCCAAAACCACTGGAATCGCATTCTTTATATCATATTTGGTTAAGATGCAACAGTATGGTAATGGCTTGGATATTGAATTCTGTTTCTAAAGAAATCTATAGGAGTATTCTCAAATTCCCTGATGCTGCTTCTATGTGGAAAGATTTGCATACTAGATTTCACATCACAAATCTTCCTAGAACGTATCAACTTACTCAAGCAAATATGGTCACTTCACCAAGGCTCATTAGATTTATCTACATACTATACCAAACTTAAGACTGTATGGGATGAGTTTGATGGAGCTGACAATCTGAAGACATGTCACTTATGTGACTGTTGTACTGCTATAGATGCTAAAGTAATCAAGTTCTTGGCTGGACTAAATGAGTCATATGCTCATGTTAGGGGTCAGATTATAATGATGAAGACGATTTCCAGTTTTGCTGAAATGTATAATCTCTTAGATCAAGATTTTGGTCAGAGAAGCATTGGAACATCTTTGTAGACTCCAGCCTCAGTTTTTCAGATGTCAAATGACCAGGCTTCTGTCAATGCTACTAGATCCAATTACCCTCAGTCTAAATAGTCTACTAGACCTGTATGTTCTCACTGTGGGTATTCTGGCCATACGGTTGACAAATGTTACCATCTTAATGGATTTCCAGTGGGTTTTAAGAGCAGACAGAAGACTCAGACTGAGACTCGTCCACAAGGCACATGACAGGTTACTCATGGCAATGGATTCAATAATGCTAAACCACAGAATGTGACTAAAGCTGTAGTGGCTCAGGTGGCTTTACCTAATGGTGACCAAACTCAGGTGGCTTCCAACGTTCTTGAGATTGTTGGCACTTTGACAAAAGATCAAATTCAAGATATGATAGCTTTCTTTAGCTCTCGTCTCCCAGATACAGGGACCACAATGGCTTCTACATCCCAGAGTCTTAGCAATGATGAACTACCTATGCCGGGTATGCATTTCTCATTCCCAACTCTAGCTTTTGTTGGCATTTTACAGACATCCAAGAATGACTTGTCCTCAAACTCATGGATAATAGATAATGGTGCTACACATCATGTCTCTCATGATAAGAGTTTGTTTCTGAACTTGTCTTATATATGATTTAGAATCATCAGTGAATCTTCCCACTGGTTCCCCAGTCAGAATTGCAGGGGTTGGACGAATTCAGATTAATGATCACATCAGATTGAATAATGTGCTCTATATACCTGAGTTCAGATTGAATCTCTTGAGTATAAGCCAGCTGACTTCTGATTTGGATTCCCGAGTTACTTTTGACAAAAGCTCTTGTATTATCCAGGATACTACCAAGGGGTCAATGATTGGTCAGGGTGAGAGGATTTGCAATCTCTATGTCTTGGATCAATTCTTGGTTGGAGCATCTGAAGACAAGTTGCTAGCTACTAGTACATTCTATTCTAAATTTTGTAATGCCATTGTTGATTCTGCTCTTTGGCATAATAGATTAGGACATCCATCTTTTGCAAAGATTGAGCTTATGCAACATGTACTTGGTTTCCAGAATATGAATAAAAGTCATCCACATTGTGGTATTTGTCCTATAGCCAAACAAAAACATATTCCATTCAAATCAATGAATAATATGTGTTCACAAGCTTTTGATCTTATCCATATGGATACTTGGGGACCTTTCTCAGTATCAACCACAGAAGGCTATAGATATTTTCTTACCATAGTGGATGACCATACTAGAGCAACTTGGGTTTATTTGATGAGAACAAAAGATGAAATCTTGGACATTGTTCCTGGTTTTTTGAAGATGGTTGAGACATAGTTTAAGACTATGGTCAAAGGTGTTCGTTATGATAATGCACCAGAATTAAGGTTTACTGCATTATTCAAAGACAAGGGGATTTTATCATATAAGTCAACACCATAACAGAACTCGGTGGTGGAGAGAAAACATCAACATTTGTTGAATGTTGCAAGGGTACTTATGTTTCAGTCTCAAGTTGATTTGGTTCACTGGGGTGACTGCATATTGACAGCAGCTTTTTTTATCAATCGATTGCCCTCTCCTCTTCTACATGACAAGTCTCCTTTTGAATTGCTCTACAATAAGGTACTAGACTATTCTTTATTCAGAGTGTTTGGTTGTCTATGTTATTCTTCTACTTCAGTCAAACAGAGACATAAATTCATGCATAGAGCTAGAGCATGTATATTTCTTGGCTATCCGGCTGGATATAAAGGATACAAGTTGTTATATTTGCAGTCTAACACACCAGACATGTGACTTTTTTTTACAGATTTTCCCCTGTGTCAAGCTTGGTGATGCTCCACACATGATGGATTTTTCTAAATTTCCATCTAGTGAAGTTCCATCAAGTCAGGAGAGTTCTGTATTTGATGTTCTTGGAGTTCCAGAATCTGTAGTTCCTGCTACTAAGGTAGATGATGCAGAACCAGTTAGCATCATAGATTCCAAACGAACTTCTAAACTTCCTGCCTATCTGCAAGATTATTACTGTAATGCAGTCACTTCAGGTATAAAATATCCTATCTCTGACTGTATGACACTGCAAAAGTTGTCTCCTGCATTTGAATCTTATATATGTGCTCTGACCAAGCACCCGTAACCAAAGACATATGTTCAAGCCAAATCATTCAAGGAATATATAGATGCTATGAGTGTAGAATTGTCAGCTATGGAGAGAACACATACATGGTATGTTTGTTCTCTGCCCCTGGGAAAAGAGCCATTGGGTACAAATGGGTATACACAGTGAAACTCAATGCAGATGGCAGTCTTGAGAGATTCAAGGCTCGATTAGTTGCTAAGGGTTATACACAACACGAGGGACTGGATTATGTGGAAACTTTCTCCCCTGTAGCCAAGCTCACTACTGTTAAGGCTTTGGTTTTTGTTGCTGCAGTTAACAATTAGGCATTGTATCAGTTGGATATATCAAATGCCTTCTTGAATGGTGACTTGGATGAAGAGATTTATATGACCTTACCTCAGGGTTATACGCCTTAAGAAGGAGAGGTTTGGCCTGAGTATCCAGTTTGTCGATTGAAAAAGTCCATCTATGGTCTTAAGCAAGCTTCACGACAATGGTTCCTCAAGTTCAGTTCTACTGTCTTACAGCTTGGATTTTCTAAGTCTCAGGCTGATCATACTTTGTTCATCAGATCTCATGGCTCTTCGTTTGTTGCTCTATTGGTTTATGTTGATGATATCATCATTGCAAGCAATAATGAAAAAGAAGTGGCAAAATTAAAGTCAGATTTGCAGACATCATTCAAACTTAGAGACTTGGGAGAGTTGAAATATTTCCTTGCTTTAGAGTTTGCTTGATCCAAAAATGGTATTTCTATATGCCAGAGGAAGTACGTTTTGGAATTATTAGATGAGGTTGGTCAACTGGCATGTAAACCAGCTTCAGTTCCTATGGAATCAAACTCTAAACTCTCTGCATTTACTGATGAGCCTGTCTTGAAGGATCCATAGATCTATAGGAGGTTGATTGGCCGCCTTATGTACCTCACCCTCACAAGACCAGGTATCTCATATGCAGTAAATAGACTTTGTCAGTTTTCTTCTCAACCAAAGAAATCTCATCTCACAGGTGCTTACAAAGTTCTGCATTATCTTAAAGGAACCATCGGCTTGGGACTGTTTTATCCAGCCAAGTCTGATCTTGTTTTGAAAGCATTTACGGATGCAGACTGGGGATCTTGTCCTGACACTCGCCGTTCTACTTCTGGATACTGTGTGTTTCTAGGTTCTTCCCTCATCTCATGGAAATCTAAGAAACAACAGGTGATTTCTGCATCATCATCAGAATCTGAATATAGAGTCATGTCCATGGGAGCAGAGGAAGTTTCTTGGCTGGTCAAATTATTGGATGAACTTCACGCATCACAGAAAGGTCCAATGCCATTTTTTTGTGATTCTACTGCTGCTGTTCACATTGGGAGCAATCAAGTATTTCATGAACGTACTAAACACATAAAGATTGATAGCCATATAATTCGAGATCGTGTGGAAAGTGGTTTACTGAAGCTTCTTCACGTTAGGACCAATCATCAGCTTGCTGATATATTCACTAAACCCCTGTTCCCTTCCCCATTCAAAACCATTCTGTCCAAGATGAGTCTTCTTTCCATTTATGCTTCATCTTGAGGAGGGGTAATAGAATAGCTTGGTTTATGTTGGTTCAATTCATAGCTTGATTTATGTTGGTTCAATTTATTATGTATCCCGGTTATGTTAAACCGATTCACTGTATATATTTGTCTGTAACAAACACTTTTACTAAGATGAATAAAAATCTGTTTCCACCGTTACACTCTTTGCTTGTTCTCTAATAAAGAACAACTAAAAGGAGGCGCACAAGTAATCGAGAGATTAATATGAAATGGATTGAGTTTACATAACAAAATGTGTTAGCAACAAGCCACTGAGTGAGCGTTGAAAGGTATTACTTGGTTGATGAAAGAGATGCTAGAAAGGCGAGAGTAAAGGGTGAAGTGGATTTTCCAAACAATGAGCAAAATGGAGGAAGTTTGTGTAGAATCCTTTCTACTTGTGGAGTGTGACGATCTAAGTCAGTTCTGAGTTTCAAGAGAGGCCTTTGCTTCTTCTTCTCATCAGATTTGTCATTCTCTTTGTAAAGTTTAAGAACAAAGCTTGTCGGTGCCTTTTTCCCACCTGAGAATTGAATTTGATGCCATCCTTCTTCGTTGCTGCTTTTCTCGCCTCGAGCTATCATTAATTCTCCATTCTCCCCACTTACTTGCAGTGTAAAATCTTCTATTTCCTCCATGTCAATGCCAAGGGTCCAGCGCAATGAGCCTCCTGAGTCCATTGAAACCGTCTTGACTCTTCTTTCATCTCTCCCTTCGTTTATGACACGCAGAACTGGAACATCCCGCTTGTCCCATCCAAGACCAGCGTTATTCTCAGTGACACAACTGTACTTAACTTCAAAACTGACAAAATCGATCTTCTTCTCTCTGCCACATCTGAACCCTTCTTTGATCATCTCTGCTTCCATGTTCAGGTTTCCAGGAGTGTACGAGAACAGGGATATGAATGAGACTTGACCCTCCCCACTTGTATCCACAACATGTACCACCTGCAAAGTGCACACCAGAACACATATGTCAGTGACTAAGATAAATTTATCAACACAAAAGAAAAAAAGAAAAAAACTCCACTGGAGAAATAAAGGGACTGACATTTACTGCCCTTGAAGTATCCTCAGTAAATGCAGGAAGAACACCAAAATATACAAGAGAAAGAGAGAGGGCAGAGATGAAGCATAATGCAGTGACAAACGATGATTTTGCACCTGGATACCACAATTTTTTAAGGAATAATTATACTTAACAGACTTAAAGTTTGTTAGGTAGCTATTGTGGTAGTTCCAAACAAAAATAATTTTGTAATAGAAAAGATTACCGGAGAGATGAACATAGGCCAGCAGATACACCATAGTCAAACTTATGAAGGTAGCAATAACAAGAGCAATCATCGCATTGCCTAACCATTCTGGAGTTCCACCTGGATTCCTACAACATCAAAATACCCAAAACAACAGCTACAATATGAGGATTCCGGTATCTTGGGAACACTTTACTTCACTATCTAAGTTTACGCAAGAGAAACCTTAGCATGTTTATAATAGGAACATGCAGCAGAACTGTGTGCATCTCTCAAAGGAAAGAAGAACATAAATAAATACTTTTGGTAGAGCAATAACCAACAAAAACCTAAAGAAGTTACAGGTTGTTTTAGGCCTAATCTTCCCCAAATTGTCAAGGCTCTCAAACACCCAACTATCAAAAGACTCCTAATCTGCTCTCCATCCCATTTATATATACACTGTCCCATATGTATCAAGCATCTCAAATTCTAGTGCATATACCTGTCAAATCGAACGAGCATGCCGATCATCGTACCAGTTAACCGGATAAAACTGCCAGATGAAACCAAAACTGGTACAGCCAGGCCGATAAGGAGAGTTGCAAGTTTGAGAGGCTTTGGCAAACGGATTGGAGTTAAAGTTGCCTCGAGCAAACCATCTGGACAACCATTAGGTTTGATTAAGTTAAATTTAAGACAGCACTAGAAAGAAACAATACTTCAACGTCTTCAATAAATATGGTTGACCTGAAAGAAAATACGATCCCTCATTCTATAACACACAACTAGGGAAGATTCCCTTACATGAAAATGCAGGAGGAACTAGCCAAACCAGGGCGAGGTATGTTGATCCAAGTTTGTAATAGGTTCCCAAAGACAGAAGAACAAGCCACTGTATAAAACCAGCTTTAAATATCCATCTTTCAGCCTCCAGTTTGGCCAAATTATCCCCAATGCTCGGTGAGACTTGCATTTTCTTTGAATTTCCTTTTCGTGATTTCTTCAGAAGGAAACTAAAGGCCACATGCTGACCACTTATTGACCCCAAAATCGCAGGCGACACAAACAGTCCAACTACCATCCACGGGTTTGCAATATACGACACAGGTGATGAAGAAATCCATGGCAGTATAAAGGCAACAGCTACCGAGAAGGCTATTGAGAATATCCATGTGAGGATAATACTTAAAAACGACAATATCAGTGACACAATAGCGGGATAACCACCCATAAACACGGATGTAACCCATATAAGAATAGATTGCATGATCACTGAAACATATAGCATTGTCCCAAAACTTTGCCGGTATACAATCATATACTTCCCCTGCGAGTTGACAAAAGGATAAAAGATATTAGGGACACTGTAAAGGAAAAATTATGGAAGTATATATCTAGTTTTAAAATCACCAAAATGTCAAAGTAGACAGCTGAGTCTGCGTTGGATAGTTTATATGCCGGGAGAGCCTTTGGCAGATCAGGAGAGGAAGCGACCCGAAGAAGGAAAGCAAGTACATTTTCCCCAAGATGCTGAAGGGATCCTTGTTGTATTAGTTCTATTCTATCGTTCTGTACAGTAAGCGATAAAATATTATTCATCATAAAAGGGACAAAAGAAGAAACAAATAAAATAAAAGAAGGGGTAATTTCATTACCTTTGTGTGATAGACCGCAGTATTATCTGCAAAAGCAAAGTCTAAACCGGAGAGATAAGCGACCTCCTTGTATACTTGAAAATCAGTCGCAGATTTTATGACTCCAGAACTGAATAGGTCCTGTCATAGTAAAGGAGTTACATATATACAAGTAAAGGGGGTACGAAACATCATTTGCAATTACATACCTGTCCAATTATCTGACCAGATGGATATTTTGCTGCCAAAGCAAAGTTTTCAATAGCCCATGGATCCGGACCAGCCTACGTTAAGAAATTTTTTTTCCAACAATCACAAGGTGGAAATTCGCACTTGGGCGTACAGGAAAAATCAAGAAAACCAGCCCATCCTCTATAGGTACAAGGAACAAACAATAGCAGTTACGTCCAATACAGTGACTTAATTCAGAAAACAAATCAAGCTCGCAGCCAAACCAAAGTAAAAATACAAAAACCCTCCCCTGCCTAATTAGAATCTGTTTTTATCCTAATTCCTTTTAAGTTAATAAGGGACGAAGGAAAGGGAAACCCGCACAGGTCCAAAGAAACTATATTTGTTCAGATATATTTTGTGCAATTTTTATTAGCAACTGTGAGAAACAAGAGATGGTGCATAAAACTACCTGAAAGATACCAGACTTTCCTCCAGTACCCATGGCCTCTAAATCAATAGCTAGACGTACTGTGGAACTCCATGGATGCTGCATCAGTGTGAACATTATAAGTTGATGAATGAAGGTGGATCAAGTCAAAGTAAGAAAGAGACCTGAGTTATAAAGCTATGAGCGCCATTAAGACCTTCTTCCTCTCCAGTGTTGAACAAGAAGATAATAGAATTCTTAAATCCATGAGCCCATTGAGAAACGGATCGAGCTAGTTCCAGCATTACAGCTATACACGAACTACAGTCTCCAGCCCCACCACTTGATAAATTCACACAAAAAAAAAAACAATTAAAGACAGGCACTTGATACTAGGCTGACAAATGGATAGGAGATGTAGAAACATACGTTGAAAAGACGGTATCAATGTGAGAAGAAACCAGAATAGCATTGTCCCCTGCATCTGATTCATATTTTGGCAAGATTCGTAGTACGATGTGAGTAATGTCAGAATACACGAGGGACTTGCCCTTAAAAAGACCACCGGCGAGACTATTAACACCCATTCTGGATTCAAATAAATCAACATTCACATCAATTTCCCGGTGAGCAGTTTGTTTAACCCTCTCAGCTGCGGCCAAGACATACTGCACACAAATACACTTTGAAATTGAGGAAACGGGATCTAGACAAAAGGGGATCTTAATCTTACCTCAAGGGCGTGGACGAGAGCATCAGAAGAAACCGGATGCGGACCGAAGTGAGTCAAAGCCGAAACATGTTTCATTGCCTCAACCTCAGAGAAACCCCTCTTCCCCGCTTGTTGGGCGGTTAAGGGATGAGGTAAATTGGTATGCTGATACTTGTAGACAGCCCAGGAGGAGTATGCGAGCAAGACCAAGAGTGAAACCCATACTTTTCCCGATCTTCTGACATCTAACTTCACCTCCTTATCACCAACAATCCCTTCACTGCCAGATGCCTCTGACGACTTGGCTTGACGTCTTCTCATCCCAACTTTTGATCGGCTCCGTTGCGATAGTGGATACACAAGACACACTTCTTCTCCGATAAAATATCTGACTGACACAACAAAGAAGATTCAAGTATTATTTTGCAAACAATTCCATATTTCCGAATAACTCATATTCCTTCCCTTTAAATCTATCAAGTGTGACTATGGTGAGACGGTGACAAACAAAATCAATTCAGTTAGATTCAGCAATTATGTCAATACAGCAACCTCAAAAATTATATCAGATTCAACAATATTCTATCAAATTTTCCAATACCAACACATACATAAGTATATTTAGAAAATAAGATGAAAGTGAATATAACAACAATCACATCAAGTCCAACTATACTCATGCCAAATTAAGCCCAACACTTTTTTTACATACCGATCTCCATCTTTCGGACCAATCAAAGCCTTTCGAAAACTAACTTACTAGAAGATTCGAGCACATCTCTATCAAAATGGAAGTTTTCATTTATCTCTTGATAAAAAGAAAACATTTTCGGAACATATCGGAGAAGAGGAAGTTATCTACAAGAATATCAAAGAAATATAAGGCGTATCGAAGCATATCGAAGAAATGGAAATTGTCCGAGATTTTATCAACAAGAAAACGGAAGGCGGCCCGTATCGACAAGGAAAAACCCATGGTCTTAAGACGGTTTAGCTAAGAGTATATATAGAATCGCTAGTGCTAGGTCATAGATCATTGATATGTTGCATTTTAGGACTGTTTTCATGGTTGTTTTACATTCATTTTGATCTAGTTTTGACTCATTTGTTGATAGTTTACCTTGCATTTGGCTACATTGAGCATTTTGACTTGCATTTTGGTACTTGGACTTGCATTCTTGCATTTGCATAGCATATTTGCATGATT
>OVAP01003284.1:0-17069 GCA_900406295.1 Aurinia saxatilis
CAAGCTGCTCCTTAGCTCCATGTTCCAAGCTTTCCATTATCACATCAATAATGAAATATGGGCAAGGATTTGTCATAATTGCAGTATATGTTGATGATTTAATATCATCGAAACTTCTGAAGAGATTTCACATACTGTAAAATACTTGAAGAGAGAGTTCGAGATGAAAGATCCCGGGATGACAAAGTTTTGCTTAGGATTACAATTTGAGCATTTAAAGGATGGAATCTTTGTACATCAAACGACGTATACAAAAAAAGTACGTAGGAGATTTTCTTTGGACCAAGCACATCCTTTAAGTAGTCCAATGGTTGTAAGATCTCTCGATGTGGATAAATATCATTTCCGCCCTAAAGAAAGTGATGAAGAAATTCTTGGTCCTGAAGTGCCATATTTAAGTGCTATATGACATTGATGTACCTTGCTAGCCATACAAGGCTTGATATATCATTTTCGGTGAATTTATTGGCAAGGTTTAGCTCATGCCCACCACGAAGACACTGGAATGTGATTAATCATCTACTTTTTTATCTACAAGGCACAAGAGATATGGATTTGTTTTTCCCTTACTCGTCAAAAGAAGTTTTGACCAGTTTTGCAGATGCAGGTTACTTATCCGATCCCCATAATGCTAAATCGCAAACATAATTTTTGTTCACATGTAGTGGCACAACTATCTCTTGGTGTTCTATGAAGCAAACAATTGTTGCGACTTCTTCTAACCAAGCAGAAATTTTTGCAATACATGAAGCTAGTCGTGAGTGTGTATGTTTGCGGTCTGTGATTCAACACTTATGAGAGGATTGCGGTATATCTACAGGGAAAGAAGCTCCGACAGTTACATATGAGGATAATGCTCATCGCACAACTCAAGGAAGGGTACATCAAGGTGATCAAACAAAGCACATCCTACCCAAATTCTTCTGCACACATGATTTACAGAAGCAAGGCTACTTCAAGTGATAATTTGACGGATTTGTTCACCAAGGCGCTTCCTACTGCTACTTTCAAGAGATTGGTTCATCTTGTTGGAATACGTCGTCTTAAAGATCTCAAGTTATGTACTCATTAGGAGGAGTAAATGCGCCATGCACTCTTTTTCCGTAATCATGGTTTTGCCCATTTGATTTTACTGGTAAGGTTTTGATGAGGCGGTATTTTACACGCATTACGGATTAATGTTTGTAATAATGGTCATCCAATGGGTAGTGCTATGAACCCATTAATGGATGCCCATTATAGGTTCATTAGTCGAAGCTCATTAGAGGGTCAAACCTAAACCTTAATCTTGTATCCTATATAAGTGAAAAAAAGCTTGCAAGGCCTTGATAAAACAAAACGTTGGATCACTAGCTGATCTAAGGACCTCTCTAACTAATTCGGGATAGCGTGGATGGTAGAAGTGGATCGAGGTTCGCCATTCAAGGCTGCGAAAGGCCTTGTGATAAGAACAACACTTTGTTTATGGAGACATTCTCAACATAAAACAAGAGAAAAAACAAGAGACAATCTCTTAACAAAATATTTTCTTCTTCATTAAAAAGTTCGTTTTACAATGGAAGAAGAGATGAGATTATATAGGCTTAGTTTACAAGTAATCAAATAAATCAACATAAAGCAGAATCAATCAAATTAATACCATAAATCAGTCGGTAAATGAATATGGAGGGTTTTTAGCAATCAGCATTTAGACATCTTCTTGGTATATCTATTTGTTGATAGTCTTTTCGAATCAATCTTTGAAATATAGACTTGATTTTGCGTATTGGATCGTTGTATTTTTGTTTTCCTTAAAGTTTTTATTTGTTTCTCCCTTCAAAAAAAAAAAAAATTCTATCATTTTGTTCGTTTAAAAAAAAAAAAAAAAAAACTTCTAGAAAAACAAAGATAACTTTTTATGGGTTTTTATTCTTTTAATTTTAAAGAATAAATACCGAAATTAAAAAAATAAACTTTTATGAATTTTTTTAAAACAAAACCAAAAAGAAACAAAAATGAAAAACACTTACGGATAGGACCTTCGGCTTTGATACCAGATGATACAAGCTGCAAGGCCTAGATAAAACAAGAGTTTGGATCACTAGCTGGTCTAAGGACCTCTCTAACTAATCTGGGATAGCGTGGATTGTAGAAGTGGATCGAGGTTCGTGATGCAGTAAAAAAAACGGTTCATAACTCATCATCAAATGGTCCAATGCGAATCAAGCCTCTATTTCAAAGAAGATTCTAGAAGACAGACAACTAATGGATATATCAAGAAAATGTCTAGCTACAACGATCAATCAAAATAAAGGCTTATTTCTAAAAATCCTCCGAACTTATTTACCGATTGATTTATGTAATTAATTTGATTGATTCTTCATTTATGTCATTTAAATTGATTACTTGTAAATTAAGCCTATAGAAACTCAGCTCTTCTTCCATTGTAGACACCGACCTTTGAATGAATTAAGAAAATATTTTGTTAAAAGATTGTCTCTTATTTTTGCTCTTGTTTTATGTCGAGAATGTCTCCAAAAACAAAGTGTTGTTCTTATCACAACGCCTTCCGCGGTCTTGAGTGGCGAACCTCGATCCACTTCTACCATCCACGCTATCACAGATTAGCTAGAGAGGTCCTTAAACCAGCTAGTGATCAACCTTTATTTTATCTAGGCCTTGCGAGCTTGTATCATCTGGTATTAGAGCCGAAGGTCCTATGATTTTATTTTTTGTTTCGTTTTCTTTTTGTCTCATTTTTATTTTTAAAAAAAATCACTAAAAATTATTTTCTTTGTTTTTTCATTTATTCTTTTTATAAAATTTTAAAAATCCATTATAAAAAAGTTCTTTTTGTTTTCCTTAATTTGTTTCCCCCGTTAAATAAAAATTCATTAAAAACTCTTCATAAAACAAGAGCAAAAACAAGAGACAGTGTCTTAACAAAACATTTCTAATTCATTCAACGGTTCGTTTTATAATGGAAGAAGAGATGAGCTTATATAGGCTCAATTTACAAGTAATCAAATAAATCAACATAAATACAGAATCAATCAAATTAATAACATAAATTAATCAATAAATAAATAAGGAGAATTTTAGCAATCAACGTTTATTTATTGATTGATTCTTTGTATCTAAATATATTCTTGATATATTCATTTGTTGATGGTCTTCTCGAATCAATCTATGAAATATAGACTTGATTTGCATATAATCATTTGGTGATGAGTAACCGTATTTTTTAGAGTTATTAATAAAACTTGTCTTCCTAATGGAATAAACACACTTCTCATATTTTTATAACAAACCCTCTTTTCCTTTCATTAAAGGAATTTTGCTACATAATACACTTTACAACAGTAAACAATACAAAGCCAATGGACTTAAGCCTACCACTTAGTCGCCAGGCCGGCCTTTAACAATGAGACATACAAAAGCTGGTTCCATGTGTCCGGTACACCCGGCAAGCACCAATGGCTACAATCTTGGTGGCGCACGGCCTCTTGTTTCTCCTTTTCTGTTCTGTACACCATCCTATAAATAGACGGATGACCATCTTTTCTGAAATCCGTAAGTCGGCTTATGTTCATGTATATCACAGGAGTTTTCATTGTATCGCGGAGAATGTACTCCAGAGCTTTCATCTTGGAAGGATACTTTGCTAAGTAATTGGTGTTGAAGATCGGTTCTGTTTCTTTATGGCATTGTCCTCCTGAGTTCCATGGCCCTCCTCTACAAATGAAGACGGGTTTCAATATGGTCAAGAACACACTATGCAGAAATTTAAAAGTATTTTGCGACTGGAAATTACCTAAAATGTGTAACGGAATACCCTCTAAATACGACATGCGTATGATTGCGATTGATGTTCTTATCAACCCATTTCGCCCAAGTAGTGAGAGCTCGTTTATAAGCTTCGAGAACCTTGAGCCTCGGGTATACAACTTTACCTTCTTGGTAATAGTTTTCTCTGCGAAAGAACATAAAAAAATCCTTGTTAAATAAAACACGACAAGGTCTTCTTGTTCGGGTTTTCTGTTTCAGACTCATACCCTAGCTTGGTTTTGTCGTGAGTCCACCAATGACCAGTGTTGAAAATGAGTATATCAGCATCTTGATACATTGATGTCGTCTTGTCCATCAAATCCAACCTTAAAGTGTCCAGTGTCGTCCCGTTGGTGCCTTTAAAACTTGATTCCCTTACAAAAAAGGGTGAGCCAACAAAGTCCACCGTGCAATTATAGTCCTTCAAGAACAGAAAAAAAGGATTGATAAAAAAATTAAGCAAACATAGATACATTGTAGCTGGGGTTTAAAATGGCATCAAGCACTCCACAGAAGATTAATATCTCACCTCGAATCTGAAAGCGTAAAAGCCTTTCTTCTTGAACTCTCTTCTCCCTGAGATCTCATACACTCGTTTCTTGTCCTTGAGGCTATGACGAAGAATGCAAACAAGAGATTCCCACATGTTCCGGTTTATGGAATCCCCAACGAAAACCAGCTTCTTCCCTCTTAGCTTCTCCAAAAAATCAGTTCCATTCAACCTTTAAATTCAAAGACAGAGACCACATTGTACTAAATTAACAATCTTAACTTACTCAAAATCTAATGCCAACAAGAAGAAAAGGTTTTGTTTGTTTACCTGGGAATGTCACACCCATTTGGCTGCCATTTCCATTTAACATAAGCATCATCAGGTCTTCTATTGGCGTGACAGTTGAAATCTCTGTCTATATAGGGACAGGAACCAGGTGGGTAATACGGCATTGTCTCCTCATCATCATCAGCTCGCACCCAATTCCCATCGTAGATATCACAATCCTCAAACGAACCTCTGCTTCGATCTACTTCCACAGAGCCATTCTCTTTGCTTGAGTATCTACCTCCCAAATCAGACACCAAGCTCGAGCTGTTCCCCACACTAGTTGTACCATTTACTTCCAGGGCGTTTTCGTCATTTGGGACTGAGACTGGCAAACTCGAATTCTTAACTGTTTCTCCAGATCTTTGCTCGGCATCAACTCCATGGGTGAGATTTACTACTGGGGGCTTCTCGTCGACTTGCGTGACAGGAGAAGGGATGTTTAGATTGGAGTTTCTGAGACCTTGAAGCAGAGGAGAGACGAAAGGGACAGTGAAGGAAGAGTTAGTGAAAGAGAGAAGTGTGATGAGAAGGAGAGACGCGGCTATTCCAAGACCGAATCTGGTCAAGATGTTTCTTCTTCTCGGAGATAAAATCTGGTCTGGAAACAAGAGCTTGTTCGACGAATCCATCTTAGACTAGTTTAGAAAGAACGCCAACATGGAGAAGAAACTGCAAAAAGAAAAAATGGTAAATTGTTGTTTCGAGTTTCCACAAGTGAGGCCCTTTTAGTAAAAGAGAGGGAGACTATTAGATTTTGATTTCGATGAAACTGTTTCTCTTGTTATTATTGACCATTGATGTTCGTTAAAAACCTAAATTCAGTCCCTCCTATGTTAATGAATCTTTATCTTCAAACACCCCAATTATTAGGAAATTATGTGGGTTTATTATACTTTTAAAAATGTAATACTAATACAGTTATTTCTCCTTAGGAATGTGGAGACCAAAATATACGGCAGCGTGGAACTGCATCTGAGCCACGTGTCATAAGAACGACTCACGAGACTTTGGACCGACAACATTCTCGTAAAGTGCGATCGCTTATTACCGCGTGATCTGACGGTCATCAAGCGGGTCTGAGCTGCATGTGCACGCTTCTGTCGTCACATAGGATTAAGCCTCCACGACTCTGCTTGGCCCAAATTCGCTGATGTTCGGTGGCTTTGTCGTCTCGCTTGTAGTGTAATAATTCTCGGTAACACCTTGAGTGCATAAAAGTACAAACTCATTTGCCGGTTTAGGGGAAAAATACAACTCGGTTCGTTTTTCAGATTAAATCATTTCGGTTTGGTTTAATTGTTACGCCCATATAAATGTCCACAGTTTCATTGGGAATTCAAGTAACTGTACTATTGGTTAATCAACATTTTCTTTGACATCTAAACCTTTTTACATAAAAATTCACTCCACTCCACAGCTATATAAAACATGAACAAAAACAAACCAAAAAGAAGAAAATAAAGTGAATCATCATCGAGGACCCGAGAGCTCAATAGCTTCGACGACAAGAGACGATTCTTGGATATAATCGGAGTAGTACCTCACACGCGGTGAGGAGCTCATCATTCCCGGTGGCAACGGTGGCGGCTGAGACTCCGCCGCACCATTCTGCGATGCTTCCCATCTCTCAGCCAAGCCGTCGCCTTCCAGCATCTTCATAACTTCAGACATTTTTGGTCGATGTGACGGATTGAACTGAGTGCAAAGAAGCGCAACTTGAACGATTTCTTCTAGCTCCACTCTATCGAACTTGTCATTCAGATCTTTGTCTATTAGTTGCTTTAGCTTCCCTTCTTGATGCAACTTCTTCACCTGCCATTATTATTTGATAATACCAAACCGGAATCGAATCATTATTAGCATTGCTTGCATTGGAATCCAACTTTTAAAGTTATGATAATGAACTCGGTCCAAAGCCTATCCTAAAACTTCATCAAGCATGGATCATTTCAAGTTTATTCTAGTCTAAGTTTTCTATCAAACAAGACTGATCCGAACAGAACCAGTACCTCCGAGATTCTAGGAAGTGAAGCAAGCTACAGAGAAAGGGACTTACCCAGTCAAGCATGACACCTTTCTGGTGTGAGGATCGGCCAAAATCAAGAGCTTTTTGGCCTGTAATGAGCTCAAGGAGAAGTATACCAAAGCCAAAAACATCGGTCTTCTCTGAGGACTGCCCCGTGGATAAGTACTCGGGTGCAATGTGACCTACGGTTCCACGGACCGCTGTTGTGACGTGTGAGTCTCTATGGTCTAGAAGCTTGGCTAATCCGAAATCCCCAACAACTGCTTCAAAGTCCTCATCCAATAGAATGTTAGCCGCTTTCACATCTCGGTGTATAATCTTTGGATCACATTGCTCATGGAGATACACTAACCCCCTCGCTGTACCAACTGCAATCTTCTTCCTTCTCGACCAGTCTAATGCTGGTTCTCCTCGGATATTATCTAAAGAAAAATGCAGCAAGATGTAACCATAAAATATCTTGCAAAGGAGTAGGAAGAAGTAAGAAAATAATTTGGTTCAGGAAACCGCATTACCTTTTAAGCGTGAAGCGACACTCCCATTTGGCATATAAGGGTAGACTAAGATTCTCTCGTTGTTACTACTACAGAAACCACGTAGCCTGAGAAGATTGCGATGAAGAGCCAAACTTATAGTTTCTACTTCTGTCTGAAACTGGACTTCTCCGCCTGCAATGTTACAGTCTTTGAGACGTTTTACAGCCACCACAGATCCGTCGCCTAAGTGTCCTTTGTACACAATCCCATATCCACCTCTTCCGAGAATGTTCTTTGAGTTGAAATGATTGGTCGCAGATCTAAGCTCTTTGAATGTATACCTCTTCAAATGTCCTAAACTCACCTCTGGATCATATTGTTCTGTAGAATATTCATCATAAAGATGGAGCAGTTAGTTTTTCCAGGGCACAAGATGATGGAAAGCGGAGAAAATTTTAAGATACTAACCATTAACGTCGAAAAATATTTGCTTGTTATGCCGATATCTCCACCAAAGAAACATTCCACTTGTAAATATAACAAAAAATGCTGCGCTGAAGCTTGCTGCAAATGCAAGAGCTACGTGATGGCCATTAGTACGACTTCCTGATTCATCTGAAACAAAGAAAAACAATCAAAGGAGTAAGAAATAAAGTCCATTGACAGAAGTAGATTAGGGACCCATAAGGAGCATATGTCTAGTACCTGATGGAACATCTTGCGGAAGTGTGAGAGGCTCAGGGAAGACAACAGAACAGTTTGCAACAGCTTTTGGGCCACAGATTAACGCATTTCCAGTTACCCTTGAGTCCAAGAAACAAAACAAATACAATGGTAAATCTTAGTTTCACTTCACTGCAAAGATAAGTGCTTGGATAAGTCTAGAAAAACTTACTTAAAAGTTCTGGCAGACACTTTTGGCAGTGAACCGCTGAGATTGTTATACGAAATGTCCCTGCATATTAAGAACCAATAACAAATAAGCTATTATATATTCTCCAAATGTACATTTTTCGACTGAGGAAAGCAGAGTTTAGAGACGTACACTAGAGTGAGACCCTCAATCTTGGATAGAGACTCGGGGCAAGTTCCTGTTAGACTGTTATTGTTTAACCGCCTGACCCAAATGAACAAGAATCGAACAAAATACTGAGACTTGAGTTGGAATTTAACAAACATGACGCAAAAGAATCAGTATGAATCCCTAAAGTAGCACTTACAAGTAATTTAAGTTCTTGAGTTCTCCAAGTGAGTCCGGTATCTCCCCAGTGAATGAATTATTTGAAAGATCGAGTGTCTGAAGCTTCTCCAACCTCCCAATTGTATCTGGAATCGGACCAGAGATTGCATTGTTTTGCAACAATCTAAACCACAAACCTTGAGATCAGCAACAAGTATCGAAAACATAGCAAAGACTAAAAAGTAACTTACACAGATTGTAGATAGGTGAGGTTTCCAATTCTAGGAGACAATGTACCAGACAAGCTTTGGCTAGGAAGTCCCCTATTTCATAAAAGTAGACAAGACACAAGTCTCAGAGATCTAACTGGTTGTTTTGTCCAGCGTGATAGAGAGAAGCAAAGACTCACAGTGCAGAGACATAGCCATCAGTGCAAGTGACCATTCTCCAGCTACAAGGATCAACTGAATTCACATCCCAATTCTCAAGAACATTGTATGGATCATTCAATTCATTCTTTACAGCCACCAACGCCGTCACTGCTCATTCCAGACCAAACAAGAAAAAGAAAACTCAAACTGAGGGAACAAATATAACATTGTATGGAGTATATTCTTCTGCAATTTTTCTTGAAACTGAAAAACAAAACCCCAGTAGTTAATGCATCTGCAGGAAATTTTTTATACAGAGTGAAGCTTGAAATGGTATTGGCTAGTTTAATACGAGACTGGTGAGCATTTAAAGCTGATATTTATTATCCAATAAAGATACACAAAAGAACCCAATCCACACAATTTTCGCAACTACGAAGATACATAACAAAGAGAGAGATTCCTATCTGGAATCATGTGTTTGGGCAAAGATAGAAAATGCATTTTTTCATCAGAAATTGAGATTGTTCCAAGAGGAAGAAGAATAAGACTGACCTTCATAGTTTACACCAGTAGGAGAAAGCGTAGCAGTAGAGACATCAAAGAACCATGCCAAAACAAGAAAACCTAATCTCCATAGCACCAATCTTACACCTTCCATGGCAATATTCCCTCTTAAAGCAACCAAGTTTTGTCTGGAAAACAAAAGTTTCAAAAAACCCACAAACTCATTTTTCTTCCTCTCTATCTCTCTACCAAATGTGAAAGCCTTTTTGCCCTTTCCTTCTTCAGTCCTTTTCAGTATTATTCCAGCAAATGCACCTCTTTATCCTCTGATTCGAATCAAAGGGAGTAAAAAAGATAAGACCCAAGTTGCAAAATGACACCTTTGGCTTAGAAAAGAGAATTTTTGAATGAAGAGTTGAGAGAATAAGTGCTAAATGAGCAGTGACAAACAAGAAAATAATAAAGTATTGAAGAGAATTTTTCGCGAGAAACCAAGCTATAACAAAACCACCAAAATGCTCTCTGAAAGTCTGAGAAGTTTTCCTAGAGATCTGAGAAAAGTAATGCACAAAAGCTCCTATTGAGTGATGATACTGCCTCTTGGTTTTATTAATTTAATCATTTTTTCAGTAATTGGGTAGTTAGTAAATTATTAATCTCTAAAAAACATTCCAAGTTGTTTCATCTAATTCAACACCACTATTACCAAATCATCTCAATCTCATCCTTTTCTCACTCAAACCACCGGAAACCGATTTGACAGAATAAAGTAATTAAATATAAGAAAGAAGGGACCAAACCAGCAAAATCCAAAACGAAAATGCCAAAAAATCCACACTCACACAGAAAATACTGACAGAATAACAAGAAAAGAAGAGACACTCTGTTTTTCTCCTCTTTTTAAGTTTTATATTCGAGAATTATATTATTACTAGGAGGAAAAAAAATAGTGTAATTTTACGTTTCATGATTTCTGTTTGAATTGTTTTGGGTTTTTGCTTTCGGACAGATATTTCAAGGAAACACTTTAATATACAAAAATGTGATTGGACTGAGAGGATGGGTCAGAGAGAAAGGTTAAAGGAAAAAACATGTAAGAACGAAAGACTTTTATTTTTATTTTCGCTTTTAGAAAAGTTACATACATTAGCAAGAAAAAAAAAGTCCTTTTTGTTGGGCAGATCACGTTTCATGGTCTGTCTCCTAATCTTGTTGGCTTTTTCGACCTTCAATTATTTTACTCTCTTTTTTTAGTTTGTCACAGGGAAAACATCGTTTTTAATATATTTGTCTTTTAATATATAACCCCTCCACCACACAATATGTTAGCATTACATACGAAGTAGTTTACACATTCTTTTTCCATTTTTCTAAAATTGTATGAAAATATATTATCATTACATACGAAACCCAAGGATGTCGTGCATAATCAAATAAATGATCCCTCGTTTCACTAATCACTAATCACTATATAAGGTTGATGTTGATCTGTTACATAAACAGCAAGGATTCTTAACCAAAATGTAGAAATTTTAAGTCTTTTCATCTCCTTTACTCTCAAACGTTTGTATCTATTTCTTATAATACTCATGTGTTAATATTAGAGTTTGATTCAAAATTAAAAACAGAGCAAAAGAAAGAATAGAACACACGCAAGCTTTGTTTACCCAGATTATCTTTCATGGTGTGTGAAGATTAATTTTTGGGGTCAAAATCATATACTAAAAAAACAAGCTTACAGCTCCTGCACAGTTCAATGAACACAAATAAGATTTTACTACACTTGGTTGGTAAGAAAGGAAAGCAAAAGTTAGCTTTTATAGCCAAAACCCTTAAACTCTGCATTTGTAACAAAACGCAGTGCTTCACCTCGGTTTCCAAAACACAGAGTTCGATTAAATGATTTAATAAATTTCTCCTCCGGTTAAGCATAAACCGATGCCAACAAAATTTTGAATCATCTCAATTGTTAACATTCTCCACCTTGATTCAACATTCTCCTGAGTATAAACATGAATTGCCTGACTTAGAACTTACCTCTGACAATAGCTGCTAAGCAGCCTCAGTTAGACAGATGCATCCAACTTCTTGATTGGAATACACTTGGTAAGCATATCCGCAAGGTTTTAAGAAGTATGAATTTTGTGCACCTCCAATTCACCTTGAGCTATAACATCTCTGATGAAATGGTACTTGATATCTATATGTTTTGTCTTCTCGTGATGAGATGGATTCTTAGACAAACATATTGCTGACTGTGAGTCACACCATACTGCAGTTTTCTTTTGTTCAAACCTCATATCCTGCAACAATCTTTTGATCCATAAAGCCTCCTTTCCTGCTTCATACAAAGAAATGTATTCAGCCTCAGTCACAGACACTGCAACAATTGGTTGAACACACGACTTCCAACTCACTGCATTTCCTCCCACAGTAACACATAACCACTTGTTGATCTGCTTTTTACCAAGTATGAAGCATAATCTGAATCACAAAAACCTTGTAGATTGAATTCCTTATCTTTGGTAAAGACAAGATTCAGATCTTTTGAACCCTTCAAGTACCTGCGCCGCCACTTCACAGCCTCCCAATGCATTTTCCTTGGTTGTTTCATGAACCTACTAATTAAACCAATAACATAAGCTACATCCAAGTCTGGTTCCCACCATAGCATACATTATACTTCCCACTGCACTTGAATACGGTGTCTTGTTTGTATCCACACATTCACTAGCATACTTCATTGGTCCTAGCTTGAAATGTGCACCTATAGGCGTATTCACTGTCTTTGCATCATTCATCTTGAATCTCCTCAAGACTTTCTCAATGTAACTAGCTTGTGACAAGTAAAGAACTCATTCTTTCATGTCTTTTTTTATATCAATGCCCAATATCCAGCTAGTTGGTCCCATATCTTTCATCTCAAACTCATGAGACAATACTTGTTTCAGGTTCTTGATCTCATCCATGCTCTTAGATGGTAAGAGCATATCATCAACATATATCAAAAGATATATGTAATCATGATCAATCTTCTTAATATAGACACAAGGATCTTGATAACTCTTACCAAAACCTTGCTCGGAGATGAATTTTTCAAACCTCTTGTTCCATAACCGAGGTGACTGCTTAAGAACATATAAAGATTTCTTCTACAAACACACCTTATCTTTTCCTTTATCAACTTCAAATCCCTCTGGTTGTGTTATGTACAGATCTTGTTCCAACTCACCATGCAAAAATGTTGTCTTCACATCCATTTGCTCAAGTTCAAGATCTTGATTAACAACTGCAGACATCAAGACTCTTATAGAAATGTGTTTTACCACATGAGCAAATACTTCTTCATAATCAATGCCCCTTCTCTTTGTAAAACCCCTAGCTACGAGTCTTGCTTTATACCTCTCAGGCTCCACTCCAGGAATAGTTTCTTAACAAACAACCACCTGCAATCAAGAACTTTTTGATTCGGTGGTATGTTCACAATAATGAAAGTACCATACTTCTTCAGTGAATTAATTTCCTCATGTGTTGCTTTATCCTATTTTTCCCATTCCTCACTCTCTTGAACCTCATGATAAAATTTTGGCTCCTCAGCATCAAATTCCTATATTGTTACTAATGCAAAAGCAATAGTACTGTAGTCTTGGAATCTAGCAGGAGGCACAATTTCTCTTCTTGTCATGTCTCTTGCTAACTCATATTGTACCATATCAGGTTCTTCTACTTGGGATTCATCTGTCTCAGATTCTTCTTCTTCCTCTGAGCCAGAATCACTTGAGATTTCCTCAACAACTCCACCTGGACCAGAATTCCCTTCATCATTCTTTTGTTTCTCTGAGATTTTTATGTGACTTTTGTTGCTTGATTCACCAATCTCAGTCTTCTTCTCATCTCCTCCAACTCCAGTATCTTTCAAGTCTTTGTAGATTGATTCTTCATAAAACAAAACATTCCGACTGATAACACACTTCTCAGCATCCAAAAGTCAGAATTTGTAATCTTTAGTTCCATGTGGATATCCCAAGAAAATACCTTTTAGTGCTCTTGGTTTCAATTTGCCTTGGTCTTGATGAACATAGCAGATTGAACCAAATCTTTTGAGATGCATATAGCCTGGTTTCCTATTAAGTCAAAGCTCTTCATGGACACTGTGATCAACAACTGAAGCAGGTGACCGGTTAATGAGATAAGTGGCAGTAGAAGCTGCCTCAGCCCAAAACTCTTCTCCAAGTCCAGATTCATCCAACAAACACCTCACATTCTCCATTATTGTTTTGTCCATCCTCTCTGCAACACCATTATGTTGAGGTGTGTAAACACATGTCTTGTGTCTCTCAATGCCATTCTTCTTACAATACTCATTGAACCTCACATTGCAGAAGTCCATGCCATTATCAGTTCTCAAAACTTTCACCTTCTTGTTCATTTGATTCTCCACTAGAGTTTTCCATTCACAGAATTTATTAAATGCTTCATCTTTAGACTCTAGGAACATCAACCAAAATTTTCTTGTCTTGTCACCAATCATAGATAGAAAATAATGTTTACCTGAGAGAGATGGAGTAACATTTGGAGATCCCCAAAGATCTGCGTGTATATATCCAAGAATTTCTTTTATCTCATGCCTTCCCATATAAAAACTGACCTTCTTGGACTTTCCCATTACACAATGTTCACAAAATGGCAGATCTTTGATATCTTTCTTCTCAATATGACCCTTTCCAGTTAACACCCTGAGGTTATTCAGACTCATGTGACAAAGCCTGCTATGCCAGAGATTTGTTGTCTTTAGCTTCTTCTTCTGCTCAACATTACACAGCTCTGTCATCTTTGTTCCACCATCTAAAATGTTTAGACCATCAATGAGAGTCCCTAAGAGTTCCTGTAAGAGCAGTTCTATCACCCTTAAAGTATCTCTTTTTACCATCTTCACCTCCATACTTGTACCCAAGATTATCTAGAGTTCCCACAAAGATCAAGTTTCTTCTTAAATTTGGAACATATTTGACATTTTGTAGCTTCTTGATAGAACCTCCCTGAGTATCAACCAATATGGTGCCATACCCCTATGACTCCATAATATGATCATCTCTAAGCAAGATCTTGAATTTCACTGACGAGGTTAAAAGCCCGAGGGGTCCTCCAAAAGTCTATTATTTATCTGGGCGGTCGTCATCGACTCCCAGGTCCCTTGGTAAACTGCGGAGGAGGTATAACATCTCCGCCGAGGTTGAGATGGTCGTGCCATCTCCCAAGGATGGGCCTGAGTACCCTCCGATCGGATACTTCACGCTCTACGAAAGCTTTTTCATCTGAGGCCTACATTGGTTCCCCATTCCGGAGATAATGACTGATTACCTCTTTAGACACCGAGCTAGCTTTGCTCAATTAACGCCGAGGACCATTCTTTGGTTGGTAGGTCTCTTAGTGATAAGTTATGAATGCGGGGTCGATCTCTCCACCGAACATTACACCAGTTTCCTGCGGTTTGCCGAAGCCACTACGACTGTTCCCAATACGTACTAACTGACTAATCAGAATAAACGCCGAGTTAAGATGGCTTTCCATCGAAAGACCACCATTGGTCCAATAGTTACTTTTACGTTCCTATTTGCCAAGCAACCGTAGGCTTGAACGTTCCCCTGATGTTATCTAACTGGGATCCGATTGGTAGGGTCTCGAGTATTGTTAGTTTGCATATTATTTCTTTTAACTGGAGATCTAATCCTTTGTACTTTACTTGGCAGAGAATTATCCCTGCCCTTTCATCTCTACTGCATTTCGGGCCGACCTCGAGAAACTCAGGGATGGACCGATTGACTGGCTGACAACCTTTACACTCGCACGAGTCGAAGAGGCAAGGGGAAGAGTTGAAGGGTTTGCCTTCTCGGACGAGGACATTGGATCAAAGGAGGACGAGGAGGAGGAAGAAACAAAAGAGAAACCAGAACTTACAGAAGAAGCCATGAACGAGATGAGCCACCAGATAAACCTTCGCGAGTTGAAACTGCAGCAGGCTAAGGGAAAAGAGGCGGTTGAGCTCGCGGCTAATCTGGTTAAGGTGAACCGCATAGTGATCGAGCCTAACCCTCTGGCAATTATGCCAACTGATGTTGATACTTCCCTCCCAGCCGAGGAGCTCCCGTCGGTCGAGGAGACCGTGTCAAGACCCGAAGGAGCTATCATTCGGAAACACTCGTCGAAAAAGAAAAGGACGAGAGAAGTCTCCGGGGACGAGGTAGATCTTACCGAAAATAGCAAAGGGGTTAAGAAGAAGAAGAAGAAGAGTAAGTCTTCCAAGGCACATGCTGTCGATGTCTCCCCGCCGAGGGCATCCGCTGATGAGATCCCTGCGGGCCGATTGGTCGGGTCTGCAAATTTTTTCTCATAGCTGACCTTTCCCAGAGTCTTTGTGCCTCTGATAGACTCGATAGCCAATCGAATTGGATACGGCCGTCTAGCCTACCAAGGTTTCCAGGTGACTTTTCGTTTTTACTTGAAACCCTTTCCTGTTTGATGTATATTCAACTTAGTTTTGTTTCTTCTGGTGTTGGAAGTATAATGCCAAGGTGAACAGTGCCATGATCTGGTATGAAGGGACCATCTCTCAGTTAAGCTCTCAGGTCCGAATCCTAAAGGAACAAATGATCGAGTTGAAAGACAAGGCCGACCATGAGCTGGACCAGGCCGCCGAACGGATCCGCAACCTGGAAGAAGAGTGCTCTCAGCTGAAGCATGACAAGGATAGCCTCTCCAAGGCCGAGGAGGAAAAGGATGAGGAGATCAAGAGGCTGAAGGCCGAGCTTGAGAAGGTTTCACATCAGGCGAGAAGGGAAGTCAAAGGGACCCTTGGCCCAAGCTGGAGGTGGTCAAGTCATGCGTGGCCGAGCTGAGCGATGATCTTGTACAGAATCTGATTTACAACCGGTAAAACACAGCCAACTTGACCCTCATTACTGAGCTAAAGGCCAAGGAGGGCAAAGTAAGGATTGGATTCCTGATTACGCGAACGCCGGCCCTTCCTTTGACCAAGCCGTGTCCTAAATTATGGACGAGCTGGTCCTGTCTCCTGAAACTTCTTCGGTTGCATCTCCTGAAGCTGAAATTCCAGAGGCCAACGATCAAGGCGGTTCTTCCTTTCCCAATTGGCTTTTGATATCCTCCATAGAAAGGCTTGTTGTAGAAGTGCTGGCTAGACTTTCCAACATAAGCAACATCCTTCTCTTCCTCTCCTTTTTGGACAGCATTAACATCAGCAAAACGGACAATCACTACAAGAAAACAGGCGATTTGCGAGGGCGAGATTCGACGCAAAGTCGTCGCAAATCCGGGATTGCGACGACTTTGCGTCGAAAGTCTTTCCGTTGCAGATCGCTCGTCGCAAATAAGAAAACGTCGCAAATGCGACGCAAAATTGCGACGTCGTTGCGTCGATGACATTATGCGTCGAATTTGCGACAGATTGCGAGGTATTTGCGATGAACAAATTTGCGACGATTTGGCGACGAACAAATTTGCGACGGTTTTGCGACTAACAAATTTGCGACTATTTTGCGATGGAATCTTCGCGACGAATTTGCGACGTATTCTATTACGACGAAATTTCCAACGACTTGGTTTGCGACGGTTTTGCGACGCCCGTCTTTGCGACGGATTTGCGACGAATACGTAAAATATTAGAAAATATTATAAATAATATTATCTTATAATATTAAAATTATTTATAATATTGAAAATTAAATATAAAATAAAAAATAAAATATTAATTAACTAAAATATTAATATTTACAAAATNCTTATAATATTAAAATTATTTATAATATTGAAAATTAAATATAAAATAAAAAATAAAATATTAATTAATTAAAATATTAAT
>OVAP01003285.1:0-12475 GCA_900406295.1 Aurinia saxatilis
TCACAATACGGCCGCTTGGCATGACCAACCCGACTTCCTATTAGATTCATCTGTTCATATACCACATTGTTTTAACCAAACGGTAGCCGAGAATTAGGTTCCACAACAATAAAAAAAAACACACATGTTCATCGGTTCACATACCTCGATGGATTAACCAAAGGGTACCCGAGAACTAAATGATCAGATAATCACCATCACCTTAATATGGTTCCAACACACATAAAAGAACCATATAAAGCAATCACAATCAGACTTCACAATCAATCAATCTCATGTTCATCGGCAACATATCTCGATGGTATGACCATCGGGTAAGCCGAGAACTAAAATAATGAAACCATCACTAAACCATCACCACGGTTCCAATATGGATTCATAGACCTACATAAAATAATCAGAACTGGACTCACCTTGGATCGTTGACCTATTGTCTAGCTTGGATACTCGAAAACTATCGATGACCAAAATATCTTCCGGTAAAATGGGCAGCGTTTCTGCTAAAACGGCCATTCCAATTGAAATTCTGAGGTCATATTAGAGCCCAGGACCTATAAAATAGCTAGACTAGGGAGTTTGGAAATTTTTACCTTACCGAGGACTTTTTTTCCGACCAAAATCTCGATAATCGCGTCTCGGAGAAATTTATGGTTATGTAAGGAAAAGGTGTGGTTTTTCAAAAATATGATTTTCTTAAGGTTATGGAGGCTATTTATAGGGCTAGGGTTCGTGGGTGTAGCAGTTGCATCATCAATAGAGGTGGAAGCAAGGTGACACCGATCATGTCTCTTCTCGCGACATGTGTCCAACAGCTTGGCATGAATAAGCTGGGTGCTTGTTGCTTGCTGGATAACTTAAAAATGAAGATATTAAGCACCTCAAGCACTTGATGCAACTCCAGAACGAAACTTGGTCATGGGTTCATCATCGGGTCATTTGCACGTTTATCGGAAAATAGCAGTTCGGTCGAAATAACCCCGACAAGTATGGAATTTGATCCCATCAATTCCATTGCATTATCCTTGATCAAATATTAGGTGTAATAACTTGATCAAGCTTCTCATTCACTTTCCTGAGTCGTAACCCTATTTCCGGTTCATGATCACCCTGATATCGCTATTCGCAGAAAATGATGTCTCGGATAATTTCTGCGGTCGGAGGACTAATTCCTTGATAATTTGAGAGGATCATTACACCGACGATGTTCCAAATTTTTTTATAGAATACCCCAGTGAACCCATCAGCCCCTGGAGCGCTGTTCCCTTTAATCGCAAAGGCAGCCATTTTAATCTCCTCTAAACTAATCGGTCGAGTCAAAGAGGCATTCATATCAGGCGTCACCCCCGACGTTAGACCATTAAATAAATCCTCCATGCTTGCTGGATTAGTCGTAGTGAACAGATTACAAAAATAATCCACAGCCAGCTGACCTTTTGACCCTTCAGCGTAACACTCAAGATTATTTTCATCATGCAACATAAGTATGCGGTTATGGACACGACAGTCCTTAATACAATTGTGAAAATATCTAGTATTACGGTCCCCCTCTTTTAACCATTTGTCCCGCGATTTTTGTTTCCAAAATCTTTCTTCATCTCTATACGCTTTAGCAACCTCCGCCTTTAATTATCTGAGTAGCTGAGGATCAGGCATCATTTTGCTAACCTCATTCTCTAAAGTCGTATGCAAGGCAACCAATCGGTCAGCGAAATTCTGGTTTGTTTCCTTCTTCCAAGTAGACAAGGCACGTCTACAACTGGATATGCGGTCAACCAGGGGAATATCTCGTTCCTCATTTGGACCTAGCCAACCAAGACGCACAACCCCCTCCACAGCATTGTGGTCTAACCAACGGTTATCGAAGCAAAATTTTCTCCGACTATGTTCCATAGGATCATAGACGTATTTAATTAGGATTGGGCTATGGTCCGACCCCATAATTCCAAATAAGTCATTTTCGAACGCGGAAAAAAATTAAACCCGGCTTCGTTCCCAAAACTACGATCGAGTTTGCATTTAACGTAATAATCCTCCCTCCATCCTGTCTAAGAGAATGAGTTACCCACACTACTTAATTCTCTAATTTTACAATTTGAAACCATATCTCTAAAATTCCAAAAGGAAGGTTCCTCACGAATTGGACCGCCTAATATTTCGTGAGCATTTAATAACTCATTGAAGTCGCCGACTAATAACCAAGCATCATCACGTCGTAAACCAATTTGTGACAAATTGTTCCACACTTCGGAACGAAGTGCAAGAACTGAGTCTCCGTAAACACAAGAGAGATAATAAGAAATGGATCCATGATTGACTCGTAAGTCAATGATCCTATTATTTGCCGAAATAATGTTAACAACAAAAGAGCTCTTCCACATTAGAGCCAAACCACCACTGCGACCAACTGGTTCAACAGCGAACAATTCATCGTAACCTAAACTTTGCATTAAACCAAGCATAAAATTATTGTTTTGTTTTGTTTCTATCAAAAATAAAAAATCCAAAAAATGGACTTTGTGCGTTTCCCGAAGACGAGGAACTGTTTCGGGACTTCCAACACGCTGACAGTTCCAGCTCAAAATGCTCATTGGATCTACATCGGCTTCACGCTGGAAGCCACCGTCTTGGATTTTGATTTCTTGTTTCTCGAAACTGATTTGGACGACTCCTCAGCATGAGGTAGTACCGATGTAGGCTGTTTTACTGATTTACCGGATTTCAAAGTCTTTATAGCAAGACCCATCACAGGTTCATCCTCAAACAACAAAGCACGAGCTCATTTGTTCTTAACCGTGGGAACAATTTTAGAAACTGGGGCTGTGGGACTATCACCACCCTTCCACCAACTCTGTCTTGGAACCCTCCGTACCGGACTAGCTTTCCTCGCCACAACTATCCTTTTAATGATTTGGCCCGAGTCCGTGGAGGAAGATGTCTTCCCCAAACGATGAAGCACTGGCAGTCTAGCATAGTTTTCAACGCGAGAATCGACTAGTGTGGCTTCAGAAGAAGCTTCAGCAAGTACATTATTGTTGTCATGATCACTCAAAGGTGCACGAACAAGCAGGCCATTTTTCCGACTATTAAACCCGATGCATCCCACATCGCCAATGCGTTCCAAAGCTGGCTTCTGGGATCTCATAGGAGTCCCATCTGAGCCAGAGATACTGTCAACATAAGCTGAGCGAGTAACCATACGTGGTCAGGATCTGATGGAGTCGGTGGAGACGATAACGGTTGGGATATTCCAAGCGGAGGAGGAGGATGGTGGTGATGATCTTGATTGGGATAATAAATCAACGTGGTCTACTGGTTTAACCAAAGAGCATTTCGACGGTGTCTCGGTCGGTCGTCAGAAGAACACGAATCCGTCCGAGGATAATGCCGGTTCTGAATCGAGTGATGTGATGAGTAAGTTTGGGGCCGAGAGAAGTCGCAAAGGTTAACGAAATGAATGAGATTGGTGATTGAGCAAGATAATAAGCATAGTAAGGCTTTTGTTGATGGGATTAAGGAGAGTATGATGGAGATGAATGTGTTGTTGAAGCAAGTTAAGGAGCCTGGTGCTAGAGGGACGTATCTTAAGGACTCGGAGAAGACTGAGATGTATAAGCTGCCTAAGGAGAATCCTGAGGTTTATACTGTTGAGAGACTTGCTAAGGATTATAGGATTATGAGACTCGTGTTCACCCTATTCTTTTTCTTAAAGAAGATGAGGAAGAAGAGGAGAGAAAACTTGGTTGTCCTTTGGATGATTCTGTTGAGCGTTTGCTTGATGAGTACCCTGAGTAAGTACTTCGGTATATTCACTTCAGTTTTACTTGAATATAAATGGTGTGTCTGTGTGTGCTCACTTTTATTTAGTCTTCTCTATGGCCAAATAGTATAATAGCTTTTGCTATTTTTTCCATATCTTAGATTATTGATGTAATTAGTGTTGCCAGTAGCATTGGTATTGTGCCATCATGACACAAACTTGGATAAGTTGCTGAATGTGTTTAATTTTTTCATACCCTCATTCAACATTTATACCTCGTGCAGGTTCTTCATTTCGAATGACCGAGAGTTTCATGTGGCCTCGCTTAGTTACAAACCTGACTTCATCGTAATGCCAGAACGATGGGATGGGTTGGGATGGTTTGAACCGGTTATTGATTTTTTAGCAGATAGAATAGCTGATGAGAGAGCTCAAGCTTTCTACATGAACTGGTACCCCGGTTCGGTTTAAATATTCTTATACTCACCTTCTCTAACTAAACACCGGACCAAGAATTGAAATGCGAAATGCAGGTTCTTAGACCCGGTTGTGTTTGGAAGATATCCAAGAGAAATGCGTGAGATTCCAGGCAAAGATCTTCCTGAATTCACAAAGGATGATCTTAAAAGCTCCAAATATGGATTAGAATTCATTGGGATAAATCAGTACACAAGAAGATATGCCAAAGTGGTTTGAGGAAGCTATCTGGTTTGACATCTCTTCGAACACTGAATCTGGATGCTCCTCATGTTACTGATGCTGGGCTTTCTGCACTTACGAGTAAGTCATTCCAATTCTTCTTGCTTTCGTCCATAGCCTGTGACCAGCAACAAATTACTTGCCTTTGTATGATGCAATTACAGCTTCATCTGAATGATGTGCTCTTTGTTTTGACTCACCTTGATCTCTTTGGTGGTCGCATCACGGATTCTGGTACAAATCACCCACGAAGTAAGTTTTCAAAGCCTTTTTTTGGTGAAACGCTAGATTGAAGCTATATTGTTCCAGTGAGTTTCAGAGGTTTCTCAATTGTCTGCGGTTGATTCCAGTAAGTGCTTTTACATAATTCTCTTACTACTGAAGCTTGATATGATACCTTATCTGAAGATTGAAGATTCATATTTTTCTCAATTCAATCCGCTTGATCACACTTATTCAACTAATGTATGATTAGAGGTTTGTACGTATGTATTTATGCTTTGTTGCCTCATTTGAGAAGTGGTTCTGGTACGCCATTGAGGAAAGAAGGTGTTTCGGAGGTTTATGTGTTTGAGCTTATGGAGAAAGATGTTAAGCAAGGGATTCGGAATTGGGGGCTTTTGCATCGGAATATGACTAGCCAGTATAGTTTCGAGTTCTCGGGTGGAGGTGAAGTTAGGAGATTCAAGAGACTTGTGGTTCGATTCTTTGTGGGAGTTGTGGTGATGGTTTATCTGTTGATGTCGAAGAAAGGTAATGTCTCTGTTTCTCTTGGTGGGTTCTGATTGGCTTAGATTCATATATGTGTTACCATAGCTATGTTTGTAGAAACTTTAGGCTGAGTGAGACCTGTTAGAGTGTTATTGGATACAAGCTAACTTTGGTATGGTATGATTAGTTTAGGAATGTAATCTGGTAGTACAGGAAGCAATAGTGTGTAGATTAGTTTAGGGGATGTAATCTGATCACTACAAGAAAACACGTATGTTGCTATGGAAATTTGTGATGGATTTAATTCGTCTCAAATTTGCGATGAAATTGCGACGATTTTAATAATTCGGAGTAATAGTGTCGCAAAATTGCGAGGATATATTTCGCCATAAATCCATCGCAATATTGCTACTCATTTGCGTCGGATTTGTGACTAATCCGAGAGGCATCGCAAATCCGTAACAAATTTGCGATGGATATGCTACTAAGTTTTGTAATCGGAATACTGCTACGAATTTGCGTCAAATTGCGACGCATTTAAGAAACGTCGCAAATTTGTAGCAATCTCATAGCAAATTACTCCTAAACCCTAAACCACATTTGAAAATTTGCTACTACTTTGCTACGGATAGTCGCAAATCCGTAGTAATTTCGTAGCAAATTTGTCCAAAAAAAAAATTTCAAACAAAGTTTTTATAAACTTAAAACCTCAAAACCAAGAAAGGAATTCAAAGCCACAAGAACGTAATTAGATAAACAATCAGCTAACACAATTGCCGTAAAGTAAATATCAAAGACATATATAGATGTGAAGAATGTTTTGACAATTCTTAACATACATATAGTTATACTTCATCGATGATGCAAATCATTTTTTTTAATATATACATATACTTGGTTGGGTGTATCTGTCTTCATGAATGAAAACATCTATAACCATCTATATTCCATAATTAACCTCTAAACCCTAAACCACATTTGATAAATTTGCTACTACTTTGCGATGCATCATCACAAATCCGTAGCAAATTCGCTACAATATATTGTGGTTTTGTACAATATATTGTTACTTTGCGGTGTTTATAATCACCTTCAACCAATTCTATATCGGACACATAGTTTTAAATAATGTATGAAATTAGAATATATATTTTTTCAATTTTTCAGTTGAACGAGAATAATATATATAGCACGACAATTCTTAATGTACATATAGTTATATTTTGTATATGTTATGAAAGATTATGCAAATCATTTTTATAATGTATACATATAGTACAGTGGACTTAGTTAGATGTATTTGTTTTCATGAATGAATATATCTACAAACCATAATTAACTCATAAACCTTAATTAAACCACATTTGATAAATTTACTACTATTTTGCTACGGATCGTCGTAAATGCGTAGCAAAATTGCTATGGATTTGCGATGACCCATAGCAGATTTGTCAACATTCTATTTTGTGGTTTTGTACAATATATTGTTATTTTCAGGTGTTTAAAATCACCTTCAATCAATTTTACATCACACACATAGTTTTTTTAAATAATGTATGAACTAAACAAGAATAATTTGTTTTCAAATTTTTGAACGAAAAAAAATATATATATATATATATATATATATATATATTACGACAATTCTTAATATGCATATAGTTATACTTCATATATGTTATGAAAGATGCGAACTTTTTTAATGTATACATATAGTATATTGATCTTTATATATTTTCATGAATGGAATATCGATAACTATTTATAAACCATATATATAATTTTCCACACATTTGAACATTTTTGCTACTACTTTATTACAAATTACTATGGATTTGCGATGATCCGTAGCAAATTTGTCAAAATTCTAATTTTTTTTTTGGTGAAAATTATGTTTTAATTTATATATTTAAATATTATAAACAGTGAAAAATAAATATTTTGGATATTTGCGACGACTTTGCGATTTCTCGTCGCAAATCCGTTGCAAAGTTTAAAAATTTTCACCAAGAATTCAAATTTTTTCGCTTTAAGTTTTAAAAAGTTTCAACTCGAATTTTTTTTTGAAAACCAGTTTTGCGATGGATTTGCGACGAAGCGTCGCAAAGTTATCGCAAATTTTTGCAGGAAATTTAATTTTGTGAAAATTTTGCGACGGAATTGCTACGTATTGTCTATTACTTTTAACCCCTATATATACAGTGACCAATCTCCTTATTTCTTATTCACTCATCATCTCACAAACTCACTCACAAAACTCTCTTACTCTCCCCATATAAAAATCCTCCAAAAATTGTAAGTTTTTTTTTTCAATTCAATATTTACTAATTAAATTATGGTTTAGAATAGTTTAAGTTTAGATCTAAGTTTGAAATTATTTACAAATTTCCATTACAAAACTTTTTATAGTATATATTATACTTATGTTTTTTTGTTTTTTTATTTAAAACCGTTTTATTTAATTTTATTTATTATCTTAAAATGTTGTTTTTCGTTTTTGTTTTTATATTTAAAACCTTTTTATTTCATTTTATTAATGTTTTCCGAATTATTTGAAATTTAAATATTATAGTTTAATTATGATTATTTTAAATATAAAAAATTTAATAATACAATTTACATAATTTAATTTTTTTCAAAAATCATTATTCCGTCGCAAATTCGTAGCAAGCAATTCGTAGCAAATTCATAGCAAGTAGTCATAGCAAGTATTCTGTAGTACATCCGTAGCAAGAATCCGTAGCAAATTCGTAGTAAATATCTGTAGCAAATTCGTATCAAATATTCTGTAGCAAATTTGTAGTATTGCTACGAATTTGCGACTACCAAAAGCGATAGTGAATACATGTTGCATTTATCAGATTTTATTCCCTTGGACTCACAAGAATAATTATCTTGCTTCAGGTATTGCATCTTGTGGATGTTAACATTGTAGAAAATGTATAAAAGGATGAAGGAGATGATCATATACGAGGAACAGCATAGTTTTTATGTGACTCTTCATAAAACTACATTCTAGACTTAGCGAGGGATGGAAAGGAAGATAGAAACTAAACAATACCCAAAATCCTAAGCATAACACGCATGACGATCATATTTACTCTAATGTGTATATACTAATAACGAGCAAAAGCCTTTTTTAAAAAAGCCTTTCTTATCATTGGTAAAAGAAACCATCAATGCCTTGCTTTTCATGCCTAAGATAAACTTGATATTTCATACTATCACAAGTTTGATAAATCATTACTGTTTTTTCTCGATATTAGGCAACTGTAATAGAAGGGTTCTTCACAACTAACTAAGAAGCATTACCTTTGATCTCTTAGACATTTGTGGTGACCCATTTTTCTTTGTGTGTGTAATGAAATGATAAATTTCAAGATCAAACAATGATTTTCTTTATTTCTTTGTGAATCCATTGGCATTACATATAAAACTTATGTCATTTTCAAGTTGTTGCACGAAAGACGTTTAACAAGAAAGACTCTTCTCATTTGCATTATAAACAAAGAATATACAAGGGAACTTATAACATCAACTCTCTTGCTGTCACCAAATATATCCATACAGCAATATCCGAAAAACATAAACTAATTTACATATACTTCTCCAACCATATATTCAGGTTTCTTTGCCAACAAAGGTCTGCTGATCAAAGACTTTGCCGTGTTAAATCTTTGCTGCAGTCTCGGTACCTTAAGCCAAGCTCCAGAAGATAGAGCAAGCAACGAGTTCATTACCAGTCCAGAAAGATAGGTGGATTTTGACCTTGAACTAATATTTATCTTAGGAATAACCGATTCCGAGAAACTGCAAAAAGTGAAACCTTCTGAATTACCTATCACAGTACCGACTTCATATCTAATAAATATCTAGCTAGGTGGACACTTATGATGGTTATAGCCAGATTAAAACTCTTCCTCGATCGAACATGAGAAGACAAAAACCGAGGGGCATATTTTTAATTTACAGTCGGTTATTGGTTCGGTTCGCCTGAACGAACGGTTAACCGAATTTTTTTTCAAGATCTATATATATATCATTTCGATTTATACTCACTGTTAAGCAAAGAAGTTGAATCCTTAAAGAAGAAGGCTATTATAATTAAACTCATAAAGAGGTTAATTGTTGTAAAAAAGTTGATAAAAAAAAAACAAAATTACAGAAGAAGATGGAAGAAGAATGGTGGCGGCCAAGAAGAGAAGAGAAGAGAGAGAGATTAAAGTTATTATGTTTTAATTTATTTATCAACTCTATATAAATAAATGTAATTGCGCTTCATTTAATAAGATGTAGATAAGAAAATAAGTCTAATAAGCAATAGAAACACAAGAATCATACACTTTCGAAAAATCCGAGATAACCGAACTAAACCGATATAATTGATTTTATCCGAATTTAATATAGAAAAACCGGAAATTTTGGTTAATTTTGGTACAAAAATAAAAAACCGATAATTGATAACCGAACCGAATCGATTTTTTTTCGGTTACTTTTGGCAACTTTTTTCCTAACAGAAGTAACCAAATAAACCGAAGTCGCATGCCTACTTAAAACGGTTAAAGAACATCACAAAGTGATATTTAGGTGCCCAATACTCAAATATATAAAATAATCTACTTATATTGTTATGCAAATAATGGTAAGGCTAATAATGTTAAGATTAAATATTTAAGTAATCATGCAAATAAAGTTAAGACTAAATATTTAAATAATTACAATCTATTATTATATTTTATTTATATATTTTTATTATGTAATCGATATACATATATATACAAGAGTTTTAGCATAACTAAAATTAAAATTTATGAATTCTTTTTAAATATTTAGTAAATAATGTTAGTTTTGAAAATATATCAAAAGTGGTAGTTTTGAAAAGGAGTGTTTCAAAAGTAGTATTTTTAAAAATTTCTCTAATAATAACAATCTTTAAAAAAATGTATTAATATCGGTATTAATATCTACCATTATAACTAATACCGAAGAAATATTAATAAAAGGATAAAGAATAACAATATTTTTGGTGATAAAAATAATAAATTTAAACATTAATGTAATTTGTTGAGAGTGTGAATCACTTATATTTAATTCATAATATGAAAAATAAAAAATATTTATTTTTCGGCAATGAAAGATAAGTATATCATATAAAAAATTACTTGACAAATAAAGGACAGTAAAAGTAAAAGAAATTGGCATAGTAAATACAAAAGATTATGCCGATAAAAAGACTGTAGAGTAACATGGTTTTAATTTATTTGATTATTACAGTGTTCAGCTAACACATCAGTTTGATCATATTTTATTTAGGGTGTGCTTCATGTAATATTAAAAATCCATAATTGCTGCTTTCATCGACATAATGTGTACAAGAAAATCTTATTATTAACAAACAAATGTGTACACGGAAATCTTCGATAATATTGTAAATAGATATTTTAAAAGTGCGTAAATGATCTTTCTTACATTATATACATTGTGATCTGGGTAAAAGTATAATGTAGAATAGGTGATCGGCATATGTGTTTTTTTATTTAATACACGAAGTGAAAAAACACACGAGCCAATCATTCCTTTAAAACAACAAATATTGTGTACAAAAAAATATTTGATAATGTTGGTTAGATACTTGAATCGCTTTATTCAATCGTGTTTTTCTATTCCTTATACAATTCTTTATTTTTTTTACTGTTGGCTCAAATGTTACAAATATTTTATACATGTTATGATGAAATTACCTTTTATTTTAAAATCGTGTACATTTTAATATAAACATGGGCAGTCCGCACAAGGTGCGGGCCAACCACTTAGTTATCAATTGATTAAATTTTATTATTTTGATAAAAGATACATATATTTTGGTATCTAACATGTTTTAAATAATTTACTTCTATAATATCTATGCAACCCTTTACTCCAGTTTTTTTTTTTTTTTTTAACATTTCTTTGCTATAAAATAAAACATAGCGAGAAGGCTCTTACAATAACAGAAATAAAAGCCCAATCTAGAAGACAACCCAAAAGTAAAAGAGAACCCAATTAAACCCAAGTTTAGATACGCCCTAACTAGTTTGTAAAAAGTAGCTTTGATTCTACAGCCGCAACTGTAGATCTAGTCGAAGGAGAACCATAGTTGGAGAATTCTACTTTCTGCGTTCTGATAGTCATATGAGTTGCCGAATAGCTCGGGGAGTTAACTGAGCAAAGCTAGCCTTATCCCTGAACAGGTAGTCGGTCATAATCTCTGGTATAGAAAACCAAAGCAGCCCACGGATAAAGAAATTTTTGTATAATGTAAAATAGCCCGTTGGAGGGGTCTCGGCTCTGTCACTAGGTTCGGGAACAAGTAGTTCAACCTCGGTGGAGATGTTGTACTTTTCCCTCAGTTCTTCCAACGAATCATGAGTGGTCGATGATTGGCCAGAAAGATAATAGATTGGAGCAGAATTCTTGGGGCCAACTTTCTTCTTCCCTTTTTTCTTCTCGGCAGCTAGCTTTTCATCCTCCTCGACATCCCTCAGTGGACCATAGCCTTGTATGTACTCCTCGGTTTCGACCTTCACAATCCTTTCCATCAGCTGAGCAGTTCGGATTTCCCGACCAATCAGTGCGAGCTCGTCATCATAAGGCAGCAAGTCGTCATTGCGTTTGTCGGCCTCATTCACCACAGTTCCTTCAGCCTGTGGTACGTCGTCCCTCTCGACGCCCTCGTCTTCAGAGACCTGGTTATAAGTATTTTCTTCCTCATCACTATTCTCCAGATCACTATGTATAAGACGACGAAGATGTGGGGGCACTACTGCATCCTCGTCTACCGCATTTTCGCCTTCAGATGACCTAAAATCGGCTAGAAGCCTATCGTCGGCGTTCTCCTTACCACTTTGCTCGACGGAAGGTTCTAGAGATAGACAATTGGCAGAATTCATGGTGAAGACGACGGAGGAGGGTGAAGAAACCCTAATTTCTAAAAGGAGCACCGGATAATAGGATCTAGAACGACGTGTTCGAACAATCTGACTAACACAGCTAAGAACCCTAAGGGAGATAGAGGAGAGAGAACAGAGGTTCTTACCTTTTGCGCGATGTCACTTCACTCTTCACTCAACACAGAATGAGAAATGAAGAGGGTAAGTGGGGATTATATAGGAATAGAAGGCAAACTGAAACGGTTATGTCTCGAAAATCACACGGAAACTGTTTATCTTCCGAGAGTTTAATCATTTCAACCTTCGACTGCAAGCTCGGCATCACTCCGCACGATTAAACTGAATCTTGCGAGCTTGTCGGGGGGGGGGGGGGGGATGA
>OVAP01003287.1:3894-15597 GCA_900406295.1 Aurinia saxatilis
TTTTTGTGTACCGAATTGTATCGGTTAAACCGAGTAAATGTAGGTATTTGTCTGGTTAATATAGGTATGATCGTATTGCGTATGAATCTAACTAGGATTGATATCTAGAGGAGTTCTAGTTCTAATTTGGTTCTCACCGAATCAAGCCCGGTTTAGTGTACTGAACTGTGTATGAATTTTATCTTTTGAACCAAGAAAATGTACAGATTGGTCCGGTTTATGTAGGTGTGAATATAATTAGGATTGAAATTTCTTACAGTTTCAGTCAAGTTTTTGTTTCTTTAGTTGGAATTAATTTTTTTCGGTTTGGTTTGATTTATTTTGGGTGTGTATGTTTTTAGGGGATTATATTGACGTCGGAATCGGAGAAGCTACATTCGATGAATCTTTTACTATACATGGCTCCAATGGCGGCTTGTATTTTGTTACCGTTTACACTCTACATTGAAGGAAATGTATTGAGAATCCTAATCGAAAAGGCGAGGACGGATCCATTTATCATATTCTTGCTAGCGGGGAATGCGACAGTGGCATATCTAGTGAATTTGACGAATTTCTTGGTGACAAAGCACACAAGTGCTCTCACATTGCAGGTTTTGGGGAACGGGAAAGCCGCGGTGGCTGCTGGAGTTTCGGTTTTGATATTTAGGAATCCGGTGACGGTTATGGGAATTGCTGGATTTGGAGTGACTATTATGGGAGTGGTTCTCTATAGCGAAGCTAGGAAGAGATCCAAATTGCTTAACCAGAAGTGAGGAAGAGATTGGACTTAAACCGGTGAAGTAATTTTAAAGTTTATACGTTTTTATTATTTTTTCGGTTTAGTTTCTTGATTCTTTGGAATTATGTCATTGTTTTGAACCGGTTTGGTTCGGTTTGAGAGGGGGAAATCAATTTAATTGTAAATGGTTGATATTGGGGGAAAACTATGAAATGAAAAAGGAAAAAAGAGAGAGGGATATATATATAACAAAAGTGAAAAAGTAGGGGGCAGAATTTAAAGAAATAAGATTGTAATCTTTCTTTTCTTCTCTTTTCTTTTATACTTGTACTATTTACGTTTTATAGTTTGTCTTTACCAAAATTATCGAAACATATAGAGGAGAAAAGTTTAAATAATAAATTTCTTCCCATTTCTAAATAAAATTGTTCTGTTAGGCGAAATAGCAATTTCAGTTTGTTGGTTAAATTTGCACATCGTTTCACTTATTTTTGTTTTTTGGCAACTTNCGAGGGAAAAAGTTTAAATAATAAATTTCTTCCCATTTCTAAATAAAATTGTTCTGTTAGGCGAAATAGCAATTTCATCTTGTTGGTTAAATTTGCACATCGTTTCACTTATTTTTGTTTTTTGGCAACTTGAAACATTATTTTATTTGTAGCATGTTTTTCAACATTCTGTATTCTAATAATGGTATGAGACTTTACCATTTCGATCTAAGATCTATACTCCAAGGTAACATCCAAAAATTAATTAGCATTGATATAAGATATTGATGTTTTAGCTAATGTAGGTTAAGTTTATCATTAAGACTTACTTGTCAAGGTGTGTTCGAATATAGTTAACTTTTTAAGGTGGTTAAACACTACTTAATAATTTAGGCTTTATATAATAAAGGTTAGTATTGTTAAATTGCATGCTTCATATCATATAGAATGTAAAAAAAATCTCAAGTTGTTGTGGTTTCATACTCATAATTGCATATATGTTAGATCTAACAAGTTGGTTGGAAAACCAAGCTTCTTCAAGAATTTATGTTTTATATATTATTTCTTTTGAAAAGGTGTAAAAGAAAAGAAAAAAAGAGAAGAGAGAGAGATAATGACAGCTTATGTGAGTTTTGTCCTTTNAAAAAATCTCAAGTTGTTGTGGTTTCATACTCATAATTGCATATATGTTAGATCTAACAAGTTGGTTGGAAAAGCAAGTTTCTTCAAGAATTTATGTTTTATATATTATTTCTTTTGAAAAGGTGTAAAAGAAAAAAAAAAAAAGAGAAGAGAGAGAGATAATGACAGCTTATGTGAGTTTTGTCCTTTGGTCCAATCCATGCGAGGCTATTAATTTGATTTATTGTCACTTTTGTATTATTTTCTGTCTCATTGATTCAAAGTTTATGGTTTGGATAAAGAGAAAAGCAAACACACGAAGGAACCAAATTCATGGAAAAAAAAATCTCTCTGAAAAGATGAAGAAGAATATATNGCACACGAAGGAACCAAATTCATGGAAAAAAAATCTCTCAGAAAAGATGAAGAAGAATATATGATATTCTTGGTCCTTTTTCACATATATTTGGTTGCTCCACTCTTTCAATAACCTTTTCCAAAATATTGTTATATCTAAAGCTACACCGCGTTATTACTTACTAGTGTGGTTAGTGGTTACCATCTGAATTACACTCTAAGTAAGCTGTAAAAGAAGAGATTGTAATTATCAAGTTGATAAATGAATCATATTTTTGGCATCGAACTCCATTAAAACCTTTTTCATCTCAACTTGAGAGCCTACTTCTATAATCTATGGTTTTAGGCTTGTACTACATATTAAAAAATTTAAGGCGTAGAACCTGTAAATTATAGGCCCTAAATTATATGTACTGTCACTTGGTAAAAAAACACCTATCTACTTAGCTTGTTGCTGACGCATTGGTCTTGATATCAAAACCCATTGGTCGAAACCGATTTTTTTACACTTCAATGATCAAATATTGAGGGCTTGCTGAGTTAGCTATTAATCTACTCTATTAATCGCTTAATGAGTTTAGATATTGATCAATTCAGTCAAATCACTCAGAACCAGCAGGATATTGCAATACTTTTAGCCAAACAGAAGTTGGACCAATAAACCAAACCGTTTTGATCAATAAGCAAAAGTCATTTTTATTTTGGANTGAAACCGATTTTTTTACACTTCAATGATCAAATATTGAGGGCTTGCTGAGTTAGCTATTAATCCACTCTATTAATCGCTTAATGAGTTTAGTTTTTGATCAATTCAGTCAAATCACTCAGAACCAGCAGGATATTGCAATACTTTTAGCCAAACAGAAGTTGGACCAATAAACCAAACCGTTTTGATCAATAAGCAAAAGTCATTTTTATTTTGGATCTGCATTTGAGTTTCGTGACTAATGGAACGGCCTTTTTGTTTTTTCCAAGTTGTTTGGATCGAAACACTTTCACGAGAAAGCTAAGAAACTTTTCTTGGAAAGTATTGGTTCACATACACATTCAATCACACCATTCACCAATCTTTCTCGTGATGTCTTGCCTTAACCACAAACTTTGTTTGCTTTTAAACTTGTAGCATTGCATCTCTCTATATACATCAACATGTTCCCTCTGCATATGAGAGAAGTCTCTTTTCCTGTGTTTCAAGTATCGAGCTTCTTGGATCAATGGAGAGAAAACAATCAACTTCTCGTTCCACTTTCGCCGATATCAATGAAGTTGAACCAGAAGAAGATGCTGAGCAAGCACCACAACAGCAAGAGAATAATAAGAGATTTTCCGGTTACAGAGGACCAAACCGAGGGAGACAAAGACCATACCGAGGTTTCAGCCGACAAGTTTCACTAGAGACGGGGTTCTCAGTGCTCAACAGAGAATCTAGAGGAAGAGATGACAAAAAGAGTTTACCGAGGAGCGGTCATAGCTTTGCGGGATTTGAAACAGGCGGAATCATCAATGGTGGAGATGGTAGGAAAGCAGATTTCAGTATCTTTAGGACCAAGTCAACGCTGAGCAAACAAAACTCTCTCTTGCCTTCTGTGATGAGGGAGAGAGACATTGAGAACTCTCTAAGAACTGAAGACAGGGAGACCAAAGATGAATCTATAAATGCAAATGTTTCTGCAGGAAGATACTTNCAGCAAACAAAACTCTCTCTTGCCTTCTGTGATGAGGGAGAGAGACATTGAGAACTCTCTAAGAACTGAAGACGGGGAGACCAAAGATGAATCTATAAATGCAAATGTTTCTGCAGGAAGATACTTTGCTGCTCTTAGAGGACCTGAATTAGATGAAGTCAAGGTAACAACTAACAATTCTTGTTTTGTCTCTTTCATTCTCTCTTCAAACTTCAAAGCTTAACTAGTTACTTCCAATCGTGTTCTCGTGCAGGAAAATGAAGACATTCTGCTTCCAAAAGAAGAGCAATGGCCTTTTCTTCTAAGGTTCCCGATTGGATGCTTCGGTATCTGTTTGGGACTTAGCAGTCAAGCTGTCTTGTGGCTCGCTCTAGCCAAAAGCCCCGCTACAAGCTTCTTACACATTCCACCACTGATTAACTTAGTTGTATGGTTATTGTCACTAGTAGCCTTGGTTTCTGTGTCCTTCACTTACATGCTCAAATGTATCTTCTACTTCGAAGCTATCAAAAGAGAGTATTTTCATCCTGTTCGAGTCAATTTCTTCTTTGCTCCCTGGGTAGTCTGCATGTTTTTAGCCATCAGCGTACCCCCCGAGCTTTCATCAAACCGAAAATCCCTCCATCCCGCTATTTGGTGCGTCTTCATGGCTCCTTATTTCTTTCTTGAGCTAAAGATTTACGGGCAATGGCTTTCGGGAGGGAGAAGGCGACTCTGCAAAGTCGCAAACCCGTCTTCTCATCTTTCTATCGTAGGGAATTTTGTCGGGGCCATCTTAGCTTCAAAAGTTGGATGGAATGAAGTAGCTAAGTTTCTATGGGCAGTAGGTTTTGCACATTACTTAGTTGTGTTTGTAACACTTTATCAAAGACTTCCCACAAGTGAAGCTCTGCCTAAAGAGCTCCACCCTGTCTACTCTATGTTCATAGCTGCCCCATCAGCAGCAAGTATCGCTTGGAACACAATTTATGGCCAATTCGACGGATGTTCAAGAACTTGCTTCTTCATTGCACTCTTCCTATACATTTCCCTTGTAGTACGGATCAATTTCTTCACAGGGTTTAAGTAAGTCCAGCTCTAGGTTTATAAGAATTCTCGGTTTAAGATGTATTGATGCAACTAATTTGGCTAAGGGATCTGCAGGTTCTCAGTGGCGTGGTGGTCCTATACTTTTCCTATGACAACAGCATCAGTAGCAACAATAAAGTATGCAGAGGCAGTACCTGGTTACCCAAGCCGGGCTCTAGCACTCACTCTTTCCTTCATTTCCTCGGCAATGGTCTGCGTTTTGTTTGTCTCCACACTTCTCCACGCCTTTGTCTGGAGAACTTTGTTCCCAAACGATCTTGCAATCGCCATTACAAAGAGAAGACTTACCAGGGAGAAGAAACCTTTCAAGAAAGCCTATGACTTGAAGCGCTGGAGCAAACAGGCTCTGGCGAAGAAAATATCTGCAGAAAAAGATGATGAAGGCGAGGAAGAATCGCGTCACTGATGCAAAATCATGGAAAACAAAAGGATCTTCATATCAAAATAATAGCTAACATAAACATTTAGATATAAATACACAAGTCGGTGAGCAAGCTTTTTTGTATGCATCTCCAGAAGCATGTTTAATAATAATATTACATGAAAAACAGAACACTCAAAATCACATCACTCCAAAGCAAAATGGAGAAGAGATCACACGAAAAGGAAATCACGGCATGACATCAATCAAACAGGCAAAGAAATGGTCCTCTGGTTTGCTAAGTTGGTCTGTGGTCGGAGGTCCCATGAAGCAGAATGTCGTGTTTCTTCAGGTTTAATAAAAGGCAGAGTGATCTCATTGATCATTAATTCTCCACAGAACGGGCATTCACTGGCAATAGCATCATCCAGCTCTGATCGAAGCTGCCTCACGGTAAGGAAAATATGTCAAGCCACTGAGAAAATGATAAGAGAATGGAGAAAAAAAACAACAAATGTCCCTACCTTGTCTGCAGTAGTTGTGCTAGTTACAGGTTCATCAGATCGATTACCATTTATATCCCTCCGGGTTTCACTACCAAGCAATGTCAGCTGTTTCTGCAGATCAAGTATATGCTCGGCCTACAAAGTTTTTGTGGAAAACCAATCCAAAAATAGTATCACAATTATAATACAAGAAAATAAAAGCTCGAGATATATTTATTACTGAGACTAGGATTAAGAACTAAGCTGCAGGTATAGTAAATTTTCCCAATGGTAGTTTCATCATAGCAGGAACTCTAGAACAATTGAATATCACTACGATTTGCAATATTTAATGTGCACAGAGAAATAAGTGGGAACACATAGCAAGAATGTTTGAGACTTACTTGCTCTTCGTGTGCACAGCTTGTGACATGTGTGATCAGGCACTGTGCATGAAATGAGTGTCCACAAGGAAAGACATAGAAAGGAGCTAGTGGCCCACCTGAAGAATATCCCTGGGCCATTCTGTAATCCCCAGTCATCGTCAAGATTTTACGTTTACAAACCTGGTAAGACATTGAAAAGGATAAGGTGTGCTGGTAATTTTGGTGACCCCGGAAAATTTATCTTTATATATACACATTAGATAAAGGCTATTCAATCTTAGGATAATAGATACCCCGCATTCCTCGTCGCGGTCGATTACAGCATATCTTTGAGTTAGAGCACTAATATCATTTCTAATGTTATCTGCCCCACGTGTGGCATCATTCATCTCCTCTTTTAATTGCTCTATTTGCTTGTTGTAATCCTCAAGAGATGAGCAAATAGCTTCCTGCAAAAGATTATCGAAGAAGTAACAATAGAGCAGAAGAAACTTGATCGGCCCAAAACTGTGAACATTGTTTTGTGTATCTGGAAATAAGGAGAAGTTGACTAACCTTGAAGTCATCAATCAAGGCAAAGTCCGGGAAGAAGGGCAAAATATCTTCAATCTTTAGAAGGCCATCAGTTTCCTTGAGAAAGGCAATAGCTTTCCTTATGTTTTCCCTTTTAGCTCCCTTTTCCTGCTTGACAACATGCTTTGCAACCATCAACCACAGCTTCTTTCTCAAGTCTTCATCATCTTCAACCTTATCAGCCTCAGCCATGGCAAGTTCTGGATCAATCTGTAAAACAGAACCCGTTTTCAACCACTACCAGAAGAAAGTTTGGATTAAAATGGTCAAACTTTCTGAAACAAATTGGCATCATAAATTTTGCGAATTTACTATCCACTAGCAATTTTTGGTTTTGAAAGAGGTCGCACGTAGAAGAGGGAAGGAATTATACTTGATTTTTGAAATAATAAAGTTATTATTACCTGAAGAGCAAGGGCTACTGCTTCTTCGTGCATAGACATCATGCTGTATATATGGACACATGCACGGGTTCTCTTTTCCTTAAGACACAGGCGCAACGCATATTTGGGATCATAAAAGAATTCTGGACCATTCTCTCGTCCTTTTCCAAATTTGCATTGCAGGAAACGGAGGAGGGCACTGTCATCTTCCTAATTGGATGTATATAAGAAACAAACCCGTTTTATGTCACTTAGCAACCTCACATTTACAAGTGGAAAAAAATAGAAAAGTAAAATTACCCTCCATGTTGCTTTTCATATTAAGTACAGACTTCTAAGGTTTTATGGAGTAAAGGAAAGTAAATTTATAGTACAGAACAGAATCAAACCTGCTTGGCATATAATGAGAGAAGTAAATTGTGGATCCCTGGATCCTCATTATGCAGACGGTGGACGCAAAACTCAAGATACTTAATAACTTCATGTGTCTCGTTTCTACATTTTAATATAACGAGTTATTGGTGATATTGATAACACAACGTGAATGGGCATAGTTGAGAAGTGGGCCATTACTTTGCATGAGGTTCGCTTGAGTAACGCATCATTGCAGTTATGAGTCTCCTTGGATTAAGATTTTTGTTGGCCATCCATGCTTCCACAGTTTCGTACGCATCAAGCATAATAAGGTCTGGCGCAAATTTATACTGAAATGTGCAAAATACATAAGAGCTTCAGGCCGAAAGAAATACTGGGAGTTACATACAAGAACCCCGCTCCTACTTTTTACACACCTGAAGTTCATCAGAAACTGAAGATTTCTGAAGCACTTCCAATGCTTTCTTTGCTTCCCCTTGCTAACGGATAAAAACAAAAAGTCATAATGTAAGCTGAACAAGCCTAACTAATATATCGTTTCCATATGGATTAATCAGGAATAGAAAACTTATCACGTTCTTCACCTGAATGTAATGGTGAACTACAATTTCATACTGCTCCTTCAGGTTTGCAAAATATACCAATTCTTCCACCCGACCATAACTACAAGGAAAGAAAAAGATTAGATAAAATAAGAGGAAAACTGGTGTCTCATACCGCAAGCAAGATATCCCAGGAGTTGTGCTTAGAACGGTCTTTAAGGAAACAGCTTATTAAAACAAAAAAAATACACAAACCATCATAAGATCCAACTGCTCAATGGCTTGAAGGTAGGTTTTACTACATCACCTTTGGAAATTACCTCTCCAGAAGTTTCATTGTGGTTGCCTCATCCAATNTACACAAACCATCATAAGATCCAACTGCTCAATGGCTTGAAGGTAGGTTTTACTACACCACCTTTGGAAATTACCTCTCCAGAAGTTTCATTGTGGTTGCCTCATCCAATACATCTTTGCAGTCGCCCATGAAAGCACGAAATTCTTGAATGACTGAGTGATATTCTGAGTTTCGATTTTCTACAGCAGTGTCATCTTCCAAAAGCAACCGATTTATCTAAATTCACATTCAAGAGACACGAAACAGTGCTATCAGATATGATACTCAGAAAGCAAGAGGCAGTTGAAAACAAATTAGAGGAACTGTAGCACCAGATCAAAGGAATCAAAAAGATCTTTCAGACCAGTTAAAAGAATAATAGACGACGATAACATAGAGAAGTTGCCAAGTATTAGTTTGCTGAATACTGAGAACAGAGAATAAGTAATGCATAGAAACAAAAGCTAAACCTTGTCCAGATACAGCTCAGTTGCCCATGTTGATATCATTGTTATTTGGCATTTATCATCCTTTGAAAGAGTATCAAGCTTCCGCAACAGGAATGTTCTCAAAGCTTCCTGCAATCGCATGAGGTTTTGCGATGAGTTTTGTTTATGCTATAATATTAAAACTAACAAATATAAAATTTAAATGTTTACCGGTTCATTTATACTAATAAACTTCAAAGTGACCTCCTCAAAAGATATTACATAATTGATCTGCAAAGAAAGGATTTAATCACGATCAAGAATGAATTACATCATGTGAATATAAAGGTAAACACAGGAAATCGAAATTACTTTGGAGTAGAATGATGCAGCTCGTAGATATTCCTTGTCGGCGAATGCAGCTTCTGCCTGCAACAAAAAGTGCCCAATCCACACATAAACAAAACCAGAGAGATAGTTTCTGCCAGCTTTTCTATAGGCAGGCGATAGCAATATTACTACCATTTTAAGAATACGCAGATACGACACGTATTGCACGAGCACTATTGTCCCATTAACTAAACCGATGACATAAAAAATCACCTGAACCAAATAAACTTGGTCTCTCTGGAGAGGGTCGCGACAGTTTGATAAAGCTGCAGCATAGTCTTTCAAGTCTAAGTAAACCTTCCACATATCCCGACCTTCGTCAATCACAGAAACCTAGAGAATATATCCAAAGGCCAAAACAAGAAGTGAGAGCAGAAGGTATTAAAGAAATTTACCCAAGACAGTTTTGTTCAGCTCATATAAAACGAGTAAGACAACACCAAAACAGACCTGGAATATCGAATTTTGATCATATGCATAGAAAAGTCCAGCAGAGGCATCACTGCAAAGTCCAATAATGCCCCTTGAAACTGAATCTGCCGTTATATCAAACTGAAGCTCTTCAATGATTTGTTCACTTATCCGATTCACAACCTACGGAAAGCATAAAACCAAAAAAAAATAGCACACTTATGAGACAAAACACTTATATGTAGATCAAGCTAAATACATGCACTTGGAAACTGATGCAGCAGACACTCCACAGAAAATTACGAATATGATTTAGTGTTTATCCTTTTTGTTTTATTTTCTCGTTTACTTTTATAGATAATCTTTACGGGATTCAATTTCTATTAGCCTTAAGAGATGTTAGTGGCTATATATAGGAAACATACGTTCTCTGTTTTATCATCAGTTTCTATATAATTAATCAAATTTCCAAACTAAAATTCTACATAGACCTTGGTATTCTACGGAGAACTCCATGGGTTTGTGAAAGCTTGATAAGTTTATTTAAACTTATTTGTTGCTTCCGCGCTATCAGAAATGAATCATGCTCATGTTTCCAAAACATACCTTAACGTTATTCCCAATAAGAAGCAAGAAATGATACTCTGAGAGTGCCATCGAACCAGGCTTGACAATCTCAGTGCCATCACTCAGTTTTGAATAGTCCAAGAGTGCCTTGTTCTCCACAAAGTTCTCATCACCATTTGGATAACTACCAACAGATCAATTAACAGACTGAAATAACCTAGAAGTATGAAAAAAGGCAACAAATACAAAGATCTCAACATTTCTTTCAGGGGGACACTGGTCCTGTCAGTCTACCTGTGCTGAGCTCCGAAATTAAGGCCACCATGATAAATTCCTGTTCCTGAAAGCCAGGCAAAATGCACCGCTCTTCGTTGCTTTATATAGAAATGCAGTTCACTGAAAGATGATAAATATTATATGTTCAGAGAGCAGAGTCACGACTTCTGATTTCTTTCATATGCAAAATGAGAGTCGAAGTAATTCAAGCACTTGCCTGTTTGGTATTTCACCAGGAAGTTCCATAAAATGAACTGCACGTTCTTTATAACTGGCAAAAACAGGCTGCAAGAAAACGCTTGGTAGTTAACAATTAAACAGAAGAAAAGCTCATTCACATATGCCAGAGATTATAGATTTGAAAGCAACAAGATCTGAACAATCAGATTTGGATCCAAAAGAGATATCTGCCTAGGGAACAATCACGTTTGATATGTGAAACCCAGACATTAGGGGATAAAATTTAAATGCTCAATAATATAATTGACTTTACATTTAATCTCCTAATGCTACAATTTCATTCCATGATAAGAAATTGACTTTACTATTATGACATCAAATGTTCACAAATAAATCATAAGATGGAGGACAGATATCATCACATATCAGGAAAAAGGTAGCTTACTTCTAGTGTTCCAATCCCAGTGAACGAATAGAGCCGAGTAGGAGTAACAGCCATCACATAGTATCTCATCCCACCGCTTATGTTGGCTGTTTCCATCTACATGTGATTTAATCAAAGATAGTGATTGGGATGACAAATCAGATGAAGGAAACATGGTCTGATTATTGAGACTACTTCCCATCGGTGATAAAGCTTTTCAACCTCATAAATTCATTCAGGCTTATCAATTCCACCAAATCAAACAAAAAAGCCACCATAAGCCAACAAATACCACTTTATATCTCTAATTTTTTACTCGAGGCATCAACACATCATACAAACAAAGACTGACATATTGGCCATTATACTTTCAAAGCAAAATAAAATATTAGTACCTGCAAAGCCATAAAAGCCTCAGGAAGTTCTTCCAGCTCAAACAAAAACTTAATGTACTTCTCTCTCTTGTCTTTCTCATCCACAGCCATCTCAAATAGCTGCCCATCGTGAGTGCCCAGAATGATCTCCTTAGTAGAAGCTAAACTCACAGAAAGACAAAAAAAAATCAATATTATATCCATGCACAAAAGAAAAAGATAAAAAAAAAAAAAAAAAACCTCATTAAAA
>OVAP01003288.1:0-17061 GCA_900406295.1 Aurinia saxatilis
AATAGTTTAAAACCGGGGTTAGAACGAGTTAAAAACGCAATATATCAGCATGACCGGAAGTCGCCATAGCCATCACGGACTCCGAAGGAGGTGAGATTTGGTTGAAAGACAGAGACATGGTTGACGTAAAGAAAGAGAGAAGATCGATATACTTGTGGAAAAGGGGAAAAAAAGATATTAATTGTGAGGGATTGTAGGTTAATGTGTTTGAGGTTTGGGTTTTGAGCGAGAACAAGAGGATGGCTATTTTGGTTTTCAAGAAGACGGCAGCAGAAATGAGTCGCGATGAGGAGTGGCGGATAGAGGGAGTTCTCGGTTTTGGATGGGGGTTTAGGGTTGGAGAGATTTTTTTTTTGTTCTTGAGAAGAAAAAATCGAAATGAGAAAAAAATGACATGTTTTATAGATAGAGATGAATCTAAGGCAGGGAGTAATTAAAAAGCTAAGTATTGGCACTTAAAGGGGAACTTTTAGCTAAGTGTTGGCGGAATAAGTGATTTCAGCTTCCCGCTTACTCATTTTGCATTGTAGCGTTGATTTACTGTTATTATAACGCAATCCAAATCGAAAATCCATCTTTGGTAGCACTTGTGAAAACTGTGCTACTATAATGTGCTACTAATGCCCATATTTGTTGTAGTGATAAGAGAGAGAAAGGGTAGTAATGTTTTAATCAAAATAGAATAGTGTTTTGAATAGTGTTTTACCATATTGCCAATTTTCCTATCATTTCTTAGCATGGGAGTCAATTCCTCTATAATCTATCAATTTATCCTTAATCCTTGAATAATCCTAAGCCTAGCAAACAAACTACTCAGACATGGTAACTGAAACAATCAAAATAATCAGAGAATAATGCATAACAAGAGATATCAAATAAAATATAGAGGGCTCAAAATTCTTCTCTATGAGGATAATCTTCTCTCTAAAAACGCTATGATAAACCTGTCTAAAATCTCAATGGAAAATAAAATATGTCTAAACTAAGTTTGAAAACATGTACTTATACAACCAAAACACGATTTGGGTCTTCTACAAACTTTCCAAAACTTCTAGGAAAAAATTCTATATTCTGAAAAATGAAGGTTTTGAACGTCAATGGTGTCGATCGGCACCAAGACTATTCTTTCTCACATACTTATTCTTTCTATGCGCTTCGTTTTCACTTCATCTGGTTTGCCCTAAAATATTCCATAATGCTCCAAAACATATATTAACGTGCATTAACATGTACATACTAAAAAAGAATTCAAAATACACAAAAGACTATATAAACAACTAATATCATCATTGAAAACCAGTAAAAACCATGATATATCATTCATACATCTATTGCGATGGATGGTTAGAAACAATCGTGGAATGAGAAAAAGGAAGCTTCTTGATTTTTATTGATGATGCAAAACATTACAAAATAGGTGTTCAAAAAACAGATTGCGAGTAAGGGAAAAAAGGGGGAAAAACTGTTTTGAGAATATAAGGAGAAGGATGGCGTAAACAATAATTCCATTTAGAAAGAGAAGTTTGTAAGGGTGATGAGGCTAGAAGAGACGTCATGGGTTAGCTGGCCACTCATAAAACTCTTCATTATTTTATCTTGAAGCAATGAGGCCCATGTGATGAGATTCTTCAACGGAAAGTGTGCATGAAAGAATTCAATAAAAACCTCATTAATATTAGAAAGGGTATAAATATAATAGGTTCTTATGGATATTGGAAACACGAAGAAAAAGGTTTGGGTTAGAGATTTGGAGGGAGAGGGTAAAGATAGTGAACCAATATGTTAGATTGAAGGTCTTGAACCATCACCAATATGGACAATGTCTTCCCATGTATACGGATGATATTGAGATTACTGATCAATGGTGCGTGACTCCTATTTCAAGTACCCAAGAATTTATAGTGTGTTGTGGGCTTGCAACAAGGTGTGCTCATGGCTGACATGCAAAAATGCAAAACCAAATTGATTATTGCATGTATGTATGTATATATCCATTGGTTATTTTCTTGTAATTTATATATGTATTAATAGACTATTTATGAATAAGTTTTACATTGGAAAACCAATTGTATAATTTATACATGTAAATTTTCTTTTTATGTTCCTCTTTTTTGAACATCAACTATGTATATTATTACGTTGAAAATCCTCAAAGAGGATTAGTGATAAATTATTTGTTACATAGTCTAAAACATTAAACGGAAACTCCAAAAATTGTGATAATCTGCAAATTTATTGCTTCTTCGTGGCGTCCACTAAAACAAAATTTAGTCTAACTTTTTTGCCCATCTTAATGTCTTTGATATAGTTGTATACCTTAAAATTTAAGCTACTAGATAGAAGCAATTTGTTAACCTTCTTGCAATCTCCTTCAAATATTACTTTGGTAAATCCCAAACTTCATAGGTGTTGCATTGACATTATAAACGCTAGTAGTTCTTGCTCAAAGGATCTGAAACTACTATCCTTGAAGTCTGTCCTTCGTTAATAAAATATCATTTATTATCCCTTATAATCCAATCTGCCGCAGTCGTAATTGCATTTAACAAAATTGTAGGGTGGATGTGTCCGTTATAAATTAGCTGTTTCAGATGATGATCGTAAAGGTTGTGGAGAAGCTTATAATACCCATTCAGTAGCATCAACCATTACTAACCACTTCCAAACGTAAATCTTCTTCCGATGTCTTGATCTTACGTTGGTAAAACTAACAAAATTTCTGCTTTTCCAGATCCCTAATAATATCCAAAGTGAGAATTGTCTTTGATGTAATGATAGAGTATGATTGTTATACCAATCTAGTATGTTTTGCATCTTTGTCTCAAAAGGAATCATTATCGAGTTTAAAGTAGACGTATTCATCATCCAGGCCAAATCCGTTGTGCATGAAGACAAGTGAAAATAAATGGTCTAAGGATTCTTCATGTGGACAACATCGTCTGCATCTTGTATGATTCCTCATCTTTGGAGTATGCTTCCTACAACTAAATCATCCGAGAGTGTTCACTAGAGAAAATGCTTTAGTTTAGGAATTGTTTCAACTTTCCAAACTTCTTTCTTGATATGGATATTGCCAATTGGTGGGTTTTGTAGCTGCTGATTTCTTTGATATTGAGTTGCTAGCCAATATGCTGATTTAACTGAGTATATCCCATTAGTATTATAATGCCAGTCTAGGAATTTTAATGTAGCTTGTGACTTGAGTTTAATTTGTTGAATGTATGTTGCGTTTTCTAGTTCAGAAAGGGACAAAAATTTTGCTTGATTCCAAGCGATCATTGATGAGCTCAGATACAAAAACCTACTATGTTTCGACGCCAATTTTCAATTGTGGTAGTCTCAAAGGATGGAGATGCAACCATGGGTATGGTAAAGCGCTAGTTGAACGTCTATCGCCTATTAAAACTCATAAACCTTTTGACAACAAGATCTCCCCAACAAGCAAAGACTTCCACATAGATGATGGTTTTGTTCTTCTGTTGACATTGAGGATATTCGTTTCCGGAAAATATCGTCCTTTGAGTAGTTAAGCAAGTAAACTGTTTGGGTTATCCATTATACGCCACACTTAATTCCCGAGTAAAACATCATTAAATTGTTCCAGGTTTCGAAAGGCTAGTCCACCTTTATGTTCTTTAAATTGATCAGAATACAAGTGTTATTTTTTATGAGATTAATTGTGGTTAATGCACAACTTATTAATAAATATAGTCTATCAATGCATTGTGTAATTACAAAATATAAAATTGATATAACAAAACATGAAGTATTACTCATGTTAAGTATCTTATTCATCTAAAAAAAAAACACAAAAACTTCTAATCGATTTCAGTTTGACATGCTAGTAAAATGACGAGTTTAAAATCCAAAAAAACCATATTCATTTGCTAAAAATCTCTTTATTACTGTCATATTTGGGTTTTATGTAAAAGTAACCTTATATTCACAAGATAAGTTTTATTCTCCTTTCGGAGGTTGCCGAAAAAGTGGTTGATATTTCTTACCTTATTCCTCATCCACATGTCGTGTGTGTGGGATCAAAACAGTCGGGTTTTGCTTGTTCTTATCCTGTAAGATAACCATATAATATTCATTCATATCATTAACATCATATTTAGAATCTTCAAAAAAAAAATCTTTCAATTTCTCACTTTTTCTTTTTAGTAATGGTTGTTTATTTTTTTAATCAAAATGACTCGATGATTCCAAAATCCGATGAAGATTGGGAGGAGGCTTTAGAGAAGGGAAACCTTAAAAAATTCTTCGCCAACAAGGTATTTTTCTACAAAATCGCATGTTTGTTATTTTTTATGAAATGTTTGAAAATTCATTAATCAATCGGTGAATATTAGAGAGGGTAACCATTTGTCGAAACTCCATAGAGACAAAATAGTGGAGTGTGGTTAGAAAGTCAAGAATGAAATTTGCGTACATGTTCTTTATCATTTCTTTAATGTTACTATAAATTCAATTCAATTAAAAGTTTTAGCATACTTCTCTACGAAAATGCGTAATGAATTCTAAGAAAAACCTAAAACCTAGGGATGAATATTGCTTGCATGTGGGATGTTTAAAGATTTCAAAAAAAAAATTAAAAGAGTTTTGGTATTGGTTTGTTGTTGTTTTTATTGGTGCATAGAAAAAATTTCAACTTCAGTTGTGTTATATTATATGGATAAAATTACATGGATTACAAGTGACCTACAGAGAATTTGGTTTTGGACTGGAAAGGGGGTGTAACAACCCCAAATGGCCATCATTGTGTCACCACCTAGATTCGAATCCAGCTTAATGCTTAATTGTTTACAAAAAGAAGAAGATTATATTACTTATATGCTTCCAATATTTTTTATTTCTCCATTTCTTGATCATTCTTCTCACGATCAGTTTGTTGACTCGTACTCTCAAAATTGTCCTTAACCATATTAATTTCAGGTTCTCACGATATCATCTTCCTTATTTATTGTAGCTTCTTAATTCTTCGGTCTTGGGTTCCATCTATACACTTGAATTTATATTCATCTTTGTCTTTAGTTCTTTATGGTCTTCACATTCCATGATCTTCATGTTCCTTGATCTTCACCTTCACTTTGTGATCTTGACTCCAATATTCTTACCATTGTGTTTCATACTATCCTCATTAAGGTTTTTCATACTTTAATAACAATAATTTCCACACATTGTTAGTCCCTTTGCCATTCCTCATTAGGCTAACTCTCCCTCATGCTCAGATTTTAGCTCCCTCAAACTGTTTTTGAATTCCTTCTAATTCCACTCGTTGGTTACTCTTGTGATCCTTCCTCACCTTTGTCTTAACCATTGTGGATTAAATTTCCCGTAAATTTGATTCTCTGCTATCACTTTTTCATCATAATGTGATTGCATCTCACATGCATAATTCCCCCCCCCCCCCCNCACATATTGGCTAAGTCTTTCTTATGTTTATATTTTACTGAAAATTCATTCATTATTAACTCGTTCAAACGTAAATAAAGATTATTAAAAAATATGTACATGTTTTTTTTTATGTACTCTTAATTATATATATATGAGAAATTACTTAGAATAACACATAATTATATCAAAACTACTAGAATAACACATTCAAGGTGGAGTATACTAGAATAACACAAATGTTTTGCCAAAAGACATAATACCCCTTTTGAATCTAATAATTATAAATGTGCCATTTTGACTAGTTTTTGCCATCTAAACCATATATATCTAATTTAGATTTTAGTTAGAGTTAAATTATTTATATTATTAAAACATCAAAATTATTAACTCCAAAATTCCAAAATATATATCTAAAATTTTACTTTTTGAATCTAATAATTACAAATATGTCATTTAGATTAGTTTTTGCCATCTAAAAGAATATATCTAATTTATTTTTAATTATTATTAGATTATTTAAATTATTAAATATCAAAATTATTAACTCCAAAACCTTTCCACATCTTTGTCATCGTCGAAAATATCGTCTCTTTCATGTTTTATCAATCTTCCACGTACCAAAATCATCATCATCTTCACTCCTTTAACTAACCTCTTTCTCGTTAAATTCCACACAAAGACGAATCGGATCTGATTTCCATTAGAGGATAAACTCATGAAATTGCCTAGAGTTTCCAACAAAACTGGAAGTGTATCTCTTGGTAGCTTCGCCATCTTCTTCTTAGGGAACATGTTACTCAACGAAACTTCATACTGTTTCTTCTCCATCTTGTAATCTTCGTAGACGATCCTTAGTACATCATAAAATCTAGTTGTATCATTCACCACGAGAATCTTACAACCTTTTTCCGGATCAGCCACAAATAACCATCTGTTATTCTCGAATATCCATGAACCACATACAAGAACAACTTGGTCCATGGAAGAAAAAGATTCGGTTTGGATCTCTGCAATTGAAAAGAAAAAGTATATTCGGGTTAGACTATGAAGAGGTGGAGAAAACTATGAAGAAATCAGAGAAGAAGCCATGAATAGAGAAAAGAAGAAGCTAAAACTATATTTTTGGGTGTGGTGGCTGAAGAAGAAACAAAATAATAAGAGATACAACCAAAAGAGAAAAACCTTAATTTTAAGAAAATATAAATGTCTACAGTAACAACTCTACCATTGTATAAAAAAATATGCCAAGTTTTAACAGCCAAAACTCAGAATCATCTAATTTTGTGGAGTTGAGTCGTCGATGATTTAATAAGTCTGTCTTAACGTCAAACAAATCTGTCACACAAAAATCTGCCACATATTAAAAAAAATCTGCCACGAAAAATTTGTTGCCAAAGAAAGTGTTATTCTAGTAAGAAATAAGTCTGCCGTCACTTAAGAAGAAAAATCTGTCATCAAACGATTTCGACTTTTTGATTGAAAAAAATCTGTGGCAACGTAAAAAAAATCTACCGTCACGTAAGTGCTATTCCAGTAATTAAAGTTTCGGTGAAAAGTAGTATGTTTTATAAAAAATATGCCGTCAAAGAGACGTAAAAAAACAAATCTGTCGTCACTAGAGCAAAAAAAATCTATCACACGTAAATTAAATTTGTCGTACATAAATACATTTGTCACGGGATAAACAAATCTGTCACCACATAACCAAAAATCAAAAAATTAAATCTGCCATAAAAACAAAAATCTTTCATGATAATTTAATTCTGCCATCGCATGTGGCAGAGTTTTTACTATAAATCTGCCAGATTCTGAACTTTTCATGACTAGAATAACATACCAAAATAAATCTTTTGTTACCTTAATAAATCTGTCACGACTTAAAAAGTCTGCCGTCACAATATCATTAATGGCATTTTCATAAATATTGTTATTTTTGTAAAATTTAGTAATGGCCTTTTTCGTAATTATTTTTTTCCGTCAAAGGATAGAAGGGCAAGGTGGCCATTTATATAATATCGCGTGACCCTAACTTTCACTTGACAAAATAGTAGTTTTCACTAAAATATATGTTATTCTAGATTTTTTTCCTATATATATATATATTGTTAAATATATTAGTTTTTGTTTAGGTAAACCTTCGCGATCCACATAGATGTTTCGAAGTGACTTATAGGGTATAACAAATAATTGTACTTTTGTAGTCAAAATTGACGTATGGGCATGTCAGATACAACGAGGATGGGAGAATGAATATTATGGGAGGCAAACGGTGATAACTAAACCAATAACATGTTCAAATATTTCTTTAAAGAATTAATAGGATAAATTCTTCCAAAAAATTCATTGACATTTAAGTCACAGGAAAAACCACTAGCTAACTCAAAAAATGGATAATAGTATGAATAATTCATTTTGATGGTCTCAAACTGGCGTTTGGATGTCAACACGAATATAAATTAAATTTAAGAGATGTTTGTGGGAGATTTGTTTTGGGATTTTTTTTTCATCGTACGTGTGAATTTAGTATTTGGGGACAAGTCTCATGCACAAGTAGAAAACATATTGGAACTTAGCTTTATGAACAGAAAACACCCTACCATCAAACGTTAAAAGAGATTCTTTTGAGAAAAATGCTTCATTACTCTCAGATCTGGCTATTCCATATGTGTTCTTAGGTGAAGATGTTAGTGTAACCTCTTTAGAGACCACATGATTAACTTCCTCATTTTTTAAACCCGTTGTGATATGTTGTACTCTTATCCTTAAATTGATTAAAATACAAGTGTTATTTTTATTCAAATCAATTCAAATTTAAGGATAGGAGTACAACATATCACAATGGGTTCAAACAGCGAGGAAGTTAATTAGATTGTGGTCTATAAAGAGGGTACACCAACATCTTCACATAAGAACACATATGGCATAGACAGATTTGAGAGAAAGGAATCATTTTTTTCAAAAGAATCTCTTTTTATATAAATACTAGTGGGTGGTCTGCGCTACGCGCGGGATGTGTTGATTTTGTTTTTTCTTCATTTGTTTTGTTCTTGAGATAACAACGTCCCAAAAATATTTTGGCAATTATAGTATAGTTTTGAAACAGTTTTTCTAATGTTATTTTAAAATTGTTATGATACATAGTCTCTACGATTTACTATTTGACAGTGTATTGTACACTGTAAATTTGATATAGTAGAAATATCTATCATTATATATGCCACACGTCATTTCGCTAAGATTTTTAATCACTGTTTTAGTTTGCGATCATGATTTTATTTATTAATAATTTTAATTTTTATATTTATTAATATAAATCATGATTGAGTCAATAGTTTATATTTGTGTTTAATAAGATAATTAATTATCTATAAATGCGGTGTCTAATATACTATTAGAAATTAAAATAAATTTTTTTCTTACCACCATGAAAATTTGAAATAGTTTTCAATCATTTTGATATTTGTATTTATTTTTAAGATTAATTTTTTTTTCATTTTCGACATATTTAAAATTTTTATATATGTCGTCTTAAACTTCAAGAGATTGATTGTCTCTACAGTCATTTTTCATTTATTTTTGTTATACTTTTTACCTGAGTTTTAAAGATTTTTTTTCTTCCCAGTTCCTACTCTTTATTTAACAAAAGAGTATTAACAATATTAATTTATGAATGGATACATATCAAATAGACTGATATATTATTTTATTTGTTTGTTTCCATCAATTTTTTTTTACCTTAGTATTTAAATATATTGACATGAACCTTCATCAATTTAATAGTGAGATTTATAGATGAAAAGGAAGAACTCGCTTTCACAAGTATCTCCATCATTATATTTCTTATTCTTCTATAAGTTTTTCAAAGGACTTGACTATCTTAACGTCGAGGAGATGGACAATGCATAAACTCTACACCCTTGGCATGTTTTGTAAGACAAGAAAAATCACCAATTAAGTAAAACTAGAATTACACACAACCTTTCTCAATATAAGGATTTATAGTTAAGATGTTGTACTTTTACCATGGCTATATTACGGTTTTTTCTTTATACCATGTTGTGCTTTTTATATTTTGGTTCCATGAATGAATACATAACTTGAACAACGAAAAAAAAATTAGTCAACATTGTCCAGGAAACCTATAGATTTTTAAAAAATATTTTTTTGCAGTTACACATTAAATTTAAATCAACGACACTAAAATAGGGAGAGGAGAATCCCATCCCCTCACGGGCTTTAATTTGTACTATGAAGTTGTCTTAACAACTTCGGCTGTTGTGGTCGGAGTTGATAGTATACGATCAATTCCATCTCTGTATCTCACCCTTGTATCCTACCCCCTGTATTTATCCCCTGGTTTTATGTTTAATATAGCTTTTCAGAAGGAAAAAAAAAAAGGGAGAGGAGAATCCCATGCCAGCATTTGATTATATATTCTGCTGAAACTCAATATGAAATGCTGAATAAATTGCACATTAAATTATCATTTGTTTTGTCACAATATCAAATACATGCTTAAGTAGTGCATTAAAGAGAAGATGGGGTGGCGATTAGAGGGAATTTGCGGCAAACCTCCATACCAGTTGCTTCAGCTAGATCGTATTGGTCATCACCTCCTACTGTTCCAACATCGAATTTCCAATTGAATCTATTCAATAAGTTGGCCAATGTCACCTCGGCTAACGCCATTGTAAACCCTATTCCGGGACATATTCTTCTTCCTGATCCGAATGGAATATACGTGAAATTTTGTCCACGGAAATCCAAAGTTAAATCCAAATGTCTCTCTGGTTTAAACTCCTCAGAATCAGATCCCCATGTTGTAGTATCTCTTTGGATCGCCCAAGCATTGATAATCACCTACAGTAAGATTTTTTACTAATATATTAATTTCTTTGATTGAATATAATTATTTGCTTCATTTTATAGGCTACCTGTGTACCGGCCGCAATGTCAAATCCCTTCAACTTTACGTCTTCGCTGAGTTGCCGAGGCACCAAAGTTGGAACCGGTGGATGTATCCTGAGTGACTCTTTGATCACAGCCTTTAAGTATTTCATATTTCCGGTTTCTTCTTCTGATACATAAGAATTACATTGTGAATGTATGTGGATATCTTCTTGTAGTTTCTTCATAGATTCAGGGTGTCTTATAAGCTCAGTCATTGTCCATTCCAAAAGTGTCGAAGTTGTTGTTGATCCTGCTACAAATATATCCTGAAAAATGAAGCGAAATATTGTGTTTAACAATATTTTGATAAGGTGAGTAAATTATTAATAAGAACCATTTTATCATAAACATTTTTTCGAAATATCATAGCTTAGTGGATCCATTATAACTACATATATTGCATATTACACTAGCTATATATAACCTTTAAAAATATTTAAAAAATTGTAAGAACAATGGAAAAGTTTGTCTTACAAAAATGATGAGTCGGATGTCGCGTCTATCAATCTCAAATCCATTGCTCCTCTCTTTCTGAATCCGTAACAATATGTCAACAAAATCATATTCCTCATCATTATCAATTCTATCTTCATGTTCTTTTACCACATTTTCTAAAAAATTGTCTAACGTTTTTCTTGCTTCCTCGAGTTTATGATCCAAGCCTCGCGCTTTATCTATCCATGCCAAACATGGAATGTAATCCTCAAGTGGAAATACACCAATAATATCTATCAATGCCCTCACCGTCTTCTTGACGTCAACTCCCCCTTTTTCATTGCTATATTTTCTTCCCAGAGTAACTCTAGTAACCACAATGTTTACCATATTAAAGATGATTTCAGTGAGATTTACAGATGAAGAGGAAGAACTCGCTTTCTCAAGTATCTCCATCATTACATTTATTTGTTCTTCTCCTAGTTTTTCAAAAGACTTGACCATCTTGTTGCCGAGGAGATGGATAGTGCATAAACTCTGCACCGGTAACAAGCTTTGTAAGAAAAGAATTCACCAAGTTACTAAAACTAGAACTACACACTAGTTACCTTACCCAATATAAGGATCTATAATTAACATTGAACTATTTTGATATCACTCATCGAAAAAATAAGAAGAACAAAACTTTAGAAAGCTATAGAATATGTATATTAGTATTACTATACACAAGTGAAGCAGATGATCATACTCCAATAAAAAAAAATTATACGAAGAAAAATATATGCATACAGGCTGGAATTATAAAATTTAAAAGGGAATTTAAAAAATACCCATTTTTATACACTTTCATAAAATTATATATGGTGGTTATGGTAATAAAGAATACATATAAACATTTATAAGTTATGTTGTAACATGGAAAATAACTTAGGGGGTGTATTCAACAAAGAATTTTGAATGATTTGAGGCGTAATGGGTTTTTTAAATGATTTAGATGATTTTTGGGAAATTTTTATGAAGTTCCCTCAAATCCCACCTAAAACCATGTGATTTGGGTTTTTGTATTTAACACTAACAAAATTCCCCTAAACAGTACAAAATCATTGAATACAAAATGTTTAATTTTTTTTTAATAACAATGATTTGATGGTATTTTAAAAAATCACTATTTCAATAACACTAATTTTTAATAGGTTTTTAAAAATACATGATCCAATCCTTTATATATTAAAGGAAAGGGCATCAGTGCGAAAAGTCTGATGTGTCAATCATATAGTATTTTAGGGCCCACATCAATTAACTGGACCAATCAAAATATTTTAAAATATTATATATATATCTACATATTCATTGAATATTAATATAAGCATATGTTTATTATATTTAAACTCAATTAAAATGTCAGATTTTAATATTTATATAGCTTAAAGTTTTTAACATTTGATTATTTTAAAATGATATCAAATTAATTGTACATTAATATTCATTTAGTTACCATATAAGTCGAGAATTTTATTTTAATTAAATCATCATTTAACTGTTATTACATTTTAATTAAATTAAAATATATTTGTTAGGAATTTTATTTTATATATCTAATACTGCGCTTGGCGCATGTCAAAATTTAGTAACATATGATTTGCCAAATTATTCCAAATCATTCCAAATACATATTTGAATACACCTTATAAGTGTTTCTATACCAAGTACGATAGGAGTATTTAAAAAGAAATTAAAGGTGTCCCAAAAGGGCATTTTTCAAAAATATTAGAATTTATTTTTACCAAACTATGTATATGTATATCAATAAAAGCATTATATATATATATATATATATATAACTTCACTCTTTTTGGTTGCTAAAAAAAAAAAAACTTCACTCTTTTAGCCAACATATCTTATAAATGACACAACGAGAATAAATATATAATATTGTATTTTATTTTCAAATGTATACATAGCATTAACATAAACAAACAGATCGGTAACTATATGTTGAGTATTAATCTAACATAATACATGGAAAATTTTGAAAACTACCACTTGTGTGATACTCATTTTCGATAATACCACTTTTAGAATATTTTCAAAACCATCAATATTTACTTCCCCCCCCCCCCCTTTTTTTTTTTACAGTTGNGTTAGGATTTAGGATTTTAGGACTTACAATTTGATAAAATTATAATCTTCTATGGTTTAGGATTGACTTAGGATTTATGGGGTTTAAAATTCAGGGGTTAAATCATTCTAGAGTTAGGGTTTAAATTTTAATAATTATTAGGGGTTAATTTGTAAGGTTTAAGGTTTAGATTTTAGGGGTTTAAGGTTTGTTTTGGGTGGAAAGACTTTTTAGGTTCCACTCCCGAAGATTGATAGCATAAATGGCTAAGTGCCTTCGACAACGGTCATGAGATGGATTGTTCATCGAGGACAATCCAAAGCAACATTCCATACAAGAAACCCTCTATCGAAAGAATCTCTTCAATAGATGAGTCTTCAAGTAAAGGCTTAGTCTTTTACATCAACTCGATCAAACAAGACTGCTTTTGGAGAATCGAAACAGCAACAACGGGTCACCTTTTTATCATCCAAGGCATAATCGCGATCCATGAAGCTTCCACGGGTCGCCTATCACAAAAATGTGACCTTCCGAGAACTCAATTTCATCCGAGACTTGATCTTTCTATCATACGAATATGAAATTGAGCCATCGAGAAGTCAATTCTCGATGAAACTTGATATTTCAATCACACGATCATGAAATTGAACCATCGAGATGTCAATTCTCGATGAAACTCCAAGATGAAAGCAATCCGCGATCCGTGACGAAACCACAGGTCACCTTTCGTCAGGGGATCTTCAATCTGCGACACGTGGACATGCACGGGTCACACTTCGTCTTGTCGAAGCCATCCCGCGACCCGTGCACAAGCCACATGTTGCCCTTCATCTTGTTGAAGTCATCCCGTGACCCGTGCACGAGCCACGGGTCGCGCTTCATCATGCACGGCCAATCCGCGACCCGTGCACGAGCCACGAGTCGCGCTTTGAAGTACTATCCCACGATCACGACAAGTCAAATTAACTTAATTTTAACAAGAACGAGGGATTCGTGAAGAATCTCTAACTCTCACTATCGATAAATGTAACCCATGTGATTGAACAACAATCCATGAAGTCCAACGACACTATTGACAAGTTAAACGGCCCGATACTTCCTTTACGGACCGATCTCCATCTTTTGGACCAAGTAAAGCGTTTCGAAAACCAACATACTAGAAGATTCGAGCACATCTCTACGAAAAATGAAGTTTTCCTTTGCCTCTCGACGAAAAGGAAACCTTCTCGAAGCATCTCGGAGAAATGGAAGTTATTCATAAGAATATCCACGAGATGGAAGACGTATCGAAGCGTATCGGAGAAAAGGAAGTTGTCTGAGATTCTGTCGACAAAAAAATGGAAGGCGGCCCGTAGCGAGAAAAGAAAAGTTCAGGGTCTTAAGATGGTTTAGCTAAGAGTATAAATAAAATGCTATTTGCTAGCTCATAACACATCTTTAAATTCTCGCATCTCTTGAGCTATGCAACTTTTGTACTCGAGAGTTTAATCAATAATACTACCTACCTTTGATTATGTTCTTACTTTCTTTACTTTCGAGCGATTTATACTTAGAGAGTCAACGATCTCTAAAAATTTTGTAACAAGTTTTGGTTGTGTGAATTTGGGTGCACACATTTCCTGGAAAACATAAACAGAGGTGCATCTTCCAATCTATATTTCTATGTTTAATAAATTACACTAAAATGCTACTGCTTCCGTTTCAAATTAGCTGTCATTTTAGAGTTAATTTTTTTTATTTTAAATTAGTTGTCGTTTTTCGATATTCAATGTAAATTATAGTTTTAAATACCGAATTATCCTCAAATTTTATGAAGAATGTCAACGGTCAAATTTTAATTCTTTAATATGTGTGAAATAATCTAGAATGACAATTAATTTGAAACGGAGGGAGCGTATATTTTTTGAAATCATGAAAACTTAATATTTTAAAAAAACTTTAACTAGCAATATCATGACTTCAACATAAATGTTATGTTTTCAACACACACAAACACAATTAAACTTCTTTCTTTTAAAAATAAATTAATTTAATTTATTTTTATTTTTTAAGGGAAAGAGGAAAACCTTCATTAGCCTCCAATATTCTCCGTAAGAGGAAAGGACTATATCTCGCCCACCTTTCAGAATCTTGTCGATCGATTTCAATTTGGGGCGATTGGCAAACTTAAGATCGTGTGTTTTCATGACTTCATGAGCTAGTTCGGCTGATGAGACTATGAGGACAGGGACACGGCCAAAATGAAGTAGCATGAGTGGTCCATATCGGAGGCTGAGGGATTGGAGGGAACGATGCGGGTAAAGGCTGAGCTGGTGAAGGTTTCCAATCACCGGAAGCCGCCACGGAGATGGTGGTTTATTTTTGCTGGTGGCTGGTTTGTGGTATTGTCTTAGGAAGAGAAAGGCTAACAAGGTTGTTAAGCAAAGAGAAATGACTATGATCATCTCCATTTCTTAGTCGTGGACTAAGTCTTGGCTCTACTTGTATTTTAAGACTATATATGGGCTTTTAATGTCTCATGAATTAATTGTCTTCGATCGCTGCCATGCATGTGACGCAGTTTTGAATTCATTTAATACATATTTGACTAGATGTTTTTTTTTAATAGTGATTTTTAGATTATTGATTAATTTCTTATTTTTTTGTTATTTATAAATTTGATTGTTATTACATATAATTTTTTATTCGATCAAATAAATATTCTACGGTACAATTTTTTCTACAATACACGGTACATATGAAATGAACATCTGCATACATCAATTCTGGAATTCTGTATACCTATATATTATTTAATCTATAAAAATTATATTATTTAGGGTTTAAACCCAAGACCTAATGTAAAAACTTTTTAATTCTTAAAAGCTTCCACATGTGTTTTGAATAGATCTTAATCCATAAAGTCTCTTGTATAGATTTTCAACTATTTGATAGTTTTTCAGCTATTTGACTATATATTGACTCATACTATTCTTGGACTAACTAAGAGGCTTTAGACTGAATATACATGAATTTTAAGACTATAACATAATAAAATAACTAAAAACTTTTGTCTAATGAAATCTTTTAGTTTCGTCTTTTCTTTTGTTTAATAAACATTTTTCCTTTCAGTATTTGAAAAACTACGTGAGAGACGTATGGAGGTGTTTAATATGAACTGAAATATCTTAGATGGTTGAATGATCAATGATGTAGTCAAATTTTTTCGTCAGAATAGAAAATCGTCACTATCTTTTATTATATTTCATATAGATATAGAGTGTTGAAAATAACAAAAGATTAATCAGTTGTGACCATACACAGAGATGACATATATGAGGTTCTAACTCAAAATCAATGAATGGCTTGATCTTAATTTATAGATTACTTAGGTCTTATATGTAAGATAATTTATCACGTCACCTTGATATAGTGATTCTTCTAATCAATTTCGAATAAATTTTTATTTAGGACCGGTAATGAATCCTATCAACCTACTTTAATGTGATATTAAACTTTATGGGTTCAACATAAAACTAATCATCAACGAATTAATTGATTACTTATTCCCCAACAATATTTCCGATGTGGGACATCTTAAAATATGTCTTCTTCATGTAGACTTAGAGCACCTCCAATACACATAAAAAAAGAGTGTCTGCTTCTAAAAAAAAATTAAAAGAAAAGAAAAATTAAAAGTTTATTACCCATTACACTGATCCGTGTCTGTAGAGGGACACGGAAGACACCAAAATTATCAAAAAATACACACGTGTCAAAACAGAATTGGATGTGAGTTTAGAAAAAATTTTGTTTTCTTCTTCTCTCTCGCTACGGACGGAGAAAACGAGTTCCTCTTCTCGATTCTTCTCAGCAAAATCTTCTTCTCAATACTTCTGTCCTCTGTAAATATTCGATCTTCTTCTCTCATTCTATCTTCTCCACCATTCAAGTCTCGTGGATTCGATCTCGTTTTCGAATTAGCTGAGCGCAAGATTTTCGATCGTGATTTCAAGTCCCGTGGATTCGATCTCGTTTTATGAGTTGGATTGTTGGAATCGAAACCCATTGCTGATTTTGTTGATTCCGGTCGTGATTTCAAGATTCATGACACTGATGTTCCATTATCATACTACACTGGACTTCTCGGTATGTTATCTCGGCCCTTTGTTCCTGTTTTT
>OVAP01003289.1:0-17054 GCA_900406295.1 Aurinia saxatilis
ATAATTATATATTTATTATGATAAAAATCGGTAAAATATGAGGTATATCATCTATAAAACGATCATGGATAGCGGGGACGTCCACGAACACCGTAGCCCGCGTGGGTCCCGTCCACTAAGCCGTAGCCCACATGAGACGATCGCTTGTTATGATACGTGACCTTGAAGGCTACTTCATCTCATCCCAAGCAAGCCGGGCGGGCCAAGTCTTGACTCGCGACACCATGGGACCTGTGGGATTGCAGTCCACCTCCTTCACGTCACCATGGAGACCGCGAGCTTCGTTGGAGCTCGCATCCTCACGTTCGCCATGGCCCGCGCGAGCCAACTCTTTCACAAGAGTTCTCTTGCGTCTCTTCTCTTCGAACATGGCCCGCTTCTTCTTCTCCAATCCGTTCACGAGAAGCCTCTTACGTCTCCTCTCATCGACCATGCCAGCATGGCCCACTTCTAGGATAACAACCCATCACGAGACAATCTTGCTCTCAATAACGTAACAACTTCCATGCCATCTCAACGGTATGTGATCAACAACCATGCATCAATCTTCAAGCTACACTCTAACTCTCCATAGCTAACAAAGCAATAGAGACTTGGGGGGCCAACTGTGGGGGTCGGGTTCCACCCCCGAAGATTGATAGCATTAAACGGGTGTTTTCCACAAAACACTACTACGGCCCACGAGCTAGTCATATGTCCACACCATCGAGCATTACAGTCATGGACTATCGATTGGTAACGACACAGTCAATCATGGATCACCAAGGGTCCCACGATCAACAATGCATATAACAAGACACGGATCAAACTTGGCCCGCGGAAAAAGCTCTTAGGCTTGTCCCGCGAGCCAAGTAATGAACGTGGCCCCTGGACAAGCTCACATGAACGCCCCGCAGGTTACACAATCAATATGGCCCGCTCACCATGGTCATGGACTATCCCGCGGGCCATGCAAGGCATTTGGCTTGCGGGACAAGTCCTTTGGCTTGTTTCGTGGGCCAAACCTTCTATAAACTCTCACGACGAGCTATCAAGCCTATTCTATGGACATTTGGTTGGTAGGTCCCGATCAAAGCTTTACCAAGCAATGTGCTAGCTAAGTCTCATAGTGGGTCCCGACAGACTTCACCAAGCAATGTGCTAGCCAAATCCCATTGCAGGTTCCGAATGACCTTATACAAGCCAGTTTGATCTCTCGATGATCAATTGAACGTCCGAACATGAAACGGACACGCAAAGGATTGAACGAAGACATCAAGACAATCACCCGTGGGCCAAGTCTCGACCATAGCCCGCGGGACAAGTCCAAGACTATCATCCGCGGGCCAGGTCCCGACCGAAGCCCGCGGGATAAGGTCGGCGTCACAGCCCGCGGGTTAGACCTTCATGTGGCCCGCGGGGTAAGCTCAAAGTCATCACGTGCGGGTCAAGTCCTGACCGTGGCCCGCGGGACAAGTCCAATGCAGTTATCCGCGGGCTAGGTCCTTACCGTGGCCCGCAGGACAAGCTTTCCATCACCATCCACGAGATATGTATCAGGCATAGCCCGCGGGGCAAGCTCTGCATCTTCACTGTGGCCCGCAGAGCAAGTCTCTCATCAATGTCTGCGGGCTACGCATCCACTGTGGCCCGCTTGACAAACTCACCACATCATCCACGGGCCAAGTCTCAAGGATGGCCTGCGGGACAAGTCTTTCTTCACCATCCGCGGGCTAAATCTCAAGGATGGCCCGCGGTACAAGTCTCACCGCATCATCCGCGGGCTAAGTCTCAAGGATGGCATGCGGGACAAGTCTCTCTTCAACGTCTGCGGGCTAAGTCTCAGGTATGGCCCGCGACATTGCTTACATTTCAATTTGCGAGCTAAGTATCAAGTATGGCCGCAAGATTGTTCACATCCCAGTCCGCGAGCCAACTTAGCTCGCCTAACAACATCACATCACATGGATCCATGCACATGACTTAGTTCCATCGAAAACTAAACACCCACGATGAACATTTCATCGAACGATCATCGTGATCATACTCTTTTTCCCTTGGTAAGGTTTTTCCCATGTGTTTTTCATTGCTAAGGTTTTTAACGAGGTGGTCATCAGAACACATAACTAGCCAAATAATCTCGTGGGCCCAGAAACACTCATAACTAGCCAATGCGGCCCAGAAACACTCATAAGTAGCCAAATAGCCCAGTTCAGTATTGTGGGCCCATTTCCATCTTCCATCAAGACAAAGCCCTAAGATCTATTCCAAGCGCCGTCAATCAGGAAGGTTCGAAGATAGAATCATCAGAGTATCTCGGAGGAAAGGAAACTATCCGGAAGACTGTTGGAGAAATTGAAGCATATTTTCAGGAAATGGAAGGTGGCCCACGAAAAAGCTTGGGCCCTAAGGCGGTTTAGTTAGAGTATATATATGATCTAAGTTCGTAGGTCTTAGATCATCTTTTGACATCTTGAATTCTCTGAGCAACTTGTAATCTTTGAGAGTTCTACCAATAAAGTGACCCCACTTCCTTCCTTGTTCATCGTCTTTTCTGTTTACTTTCTGAGCGGTTCACAATTGAGAGTCGACGATCCCTCAAAAAGATTCGTTTGAAAAGTTTTTGGTTGTGTGTGAATTCTTGCCCACACAATCTCCGTTGTGGTCCCATTTTAGTTCTTTGCGGTGGCGCTACCGGAACATAGTCTGCACACTCAAATACTCGAAGATGAGATATATTTGGCTCTTGTCCAGATGCCAATTGTATTGGGGAATATATATTATATGCGATTTGTCTCACCTGGACCAATGCGGCCGCATGCAATATTGCATGACCCCATACAGAAATTGGGAGCCTTGTTCTCATTATAAAAGGCCTTGCAATTAACTAGAACCGTTTTATCAAATTCTCAGTCATGCCATTTTGTGTATGAACATGGGGAACCGGATGCTCAACATCAATTCCCATAATTATACAATAATCATCAAAAGCTTGTGAAGTGAATTCACCCGCATTATCTAATCTTACTTTATTTATGGCATAATCAGGGAATTGTACTTTCAGCTTGATTATTTGGGCAATGAATCTTGCGAAAGCCGTATTTCTTGTGGTCAAAAGATACACATGTGCCAATCTACTAGATGCGTCAATCATTACCATGAAATATTTAAATGGCCCACACTGTGGATGGATTGGTCCATATATATCATCTTGTATTCTCTCTAGAAATACAGGGGATTCATTCCCAACTCTTATTATGAATTTTCCTTGAGAACATGCTTTACATGAAAACTCTTCTGATTGAAAATTCTTCTCATTTTTCAATGGGTGGCCATTTGAATTTCCACAATTCTTCTCATCATGATTGATCCTGGATGTCCTAGTCTCCCATGCCAGACTTTAAATGTATAAGAAACCCTTTGGTTTACTGTAACATAGGACTTAATCGTATTTATTTTTGTGCAATATAATCCGGAGGGCAACATTGGTAATTCCTCCAATGCATGTGTACTTTCTGATGTAATGCAAAGATATTCAGTGCCATTCTTATTCATACTTTTATTATGATATCCATTTCTCCGGATATCCCTGATACTCAATAAGTTTCGGTTTGAATCAGGGGAATATAATGCATCACTTATTTCAATTTTTGTCCCCCTTGGCATTGAAAAATTAGCTCTTCCATGGCCTTTAATAATTTTTGCGTTACTACTTATGGTGCTCACGCTTCCAGCAGAGTCTTTTATGTTGAGAGAAGAGAAATACTTTTTATCTTTAAGTATTGAATGTGTTGTAGCACTGCCTGTTAGGCATATATCTCCATCTTTAATCTCTAAGCTTTGACATTTTTCTGAGATATTCATAAAATGTGTATTAATATATAACACAAAGTCTTACAAAAGTTATAATATATTACAATGAGACCATCATTCAAAAGAGGCTTTAAACACAAAAGTACTTATAGTACTATTACAAGCATATTATTTCATATCCATCTTATTCGCATGGTTTTCCGTTTTTAACGAGGAAATCTGAGACATCAAGATGAACTTCATCAATTGAGCCATGGAAGGAAGGTCCAGCTTCATCATAGATGAGATTTTCCTCAATATCTCTTTTTTTGTCTTTTGTGATTCTTGATACAAATCGGCCAAATGTTTTGGTATACGACAAGTCTGGTACCAATGCCCTTTCATGCCGCATCTGTAACAAGTATTTTCATCTTGTTTCTTTATACCACGACCATTATTGGGATGGGGACCCCTTCCTTTTCCTCGTCCACGGCCTCCTCCACGTCCACGACCACGACCACAACCTTGACCGCGTCCTCGCTAATTATTACAACCGGATGAAACAGTATTCACTTCTGGAAGTGGAGCTGATCCAGTTGGGCGAGTTTGATGATTCATCATAACGAGTTCATTATTTTGTTCAACAACAAGAAGGAAGTGCATTAATTCAGAATATCGAGTGTACTCTTTGGCTCGATATTGCTCTTACAGGAGTACATTTCCAAGATGAAAAGTTGAGAGCGTTTTTTTTAATCATATCATAATCGCTCACTTTTTCACCACATAATTTCATCATGGAAGTGATATCAAACATAGCGGAATTATAATCCGCAACACTTTTGTAATCCAAGAACCGGAGATTTAACCACTCATGCGTAGCTTTTGGTAAGATCACATATTTTTGGTAATCAAACATATTTTTGAGTGATTGCTAAAGTTCCACTGAATCTTCGTTTGTAATATATTCCTTTTGCAAGCTATAGTGGAGATGGTGGCGAAGGAATAACATGGCCTTGGCTTATCCTCATCTGATGTTGTTTTTTATGGATCGATGGTGTTCATAAGCCCATCTGATCTCAAATGCATTTTTGCATATGATGAGTGTCCATGTCATGTAATTAATCTCGGGTATATCAAAAGCAAAGATGTCGAGCTTAGCCATGTTTGACATGATAATCTATATGAATAATTAATAGATTATTAGATCATTTATAAGATTCCGAGGAGGCATAGCCTACCACTCGATCGAGGAGGAAGCATGGCTTATAACTCCGTAATTAATAAACTTAATTAACATAAAATATTCTTGACTTTTACGGTATGCAATGATAAACGAAAATGATCAGACAGGAAAATGACTGGACCGGGAGATGATCGGACAGAGAGACGTTCATGATGTTAACATGTCGTAAATATTATTTTATAATATATGTTAGCTATATATATGTATTTGTATATATATATATATATATTATATTATACTATTTAAGTGGAAGAAGATGTAGATGACTAATTAAGAGAGAGGGAGAGTTTTATAACTTTCTTATTATTTACTTATTGATCATTGTAATGTTGGTACAAGCTATTATTTATAGTGGAGTTGAATGTAGATTAGTCATATAATTTGTAACTATGTAATGACAAGTGTTATATTACAAAGATTAGTGTAACATTTATTGATAAATGTATAGAACATGTGTTTGTGATAGCTCATCACACATAATCACACAAAGATATTTCTCAGACCGTTAACGTCGTTATAACAAAAGCCCATTAAGGCCCAAATAAGTAAATGGCCAATTGTTAAAAGTGAAGGAGTTAAAAGTACTTTACAAAAATTTCTTTTAACTATTTGTAAAACCTCACGAACCCCAAAAACCCTAATATCACTTTCCCTCTGAATCTTCCAGAAATATTATTCTCATTCTTCTTCTCCGGCGAATCAAATGGCGATGACCTATCACCGTCTCCGTCGAGCTTTACTCACTGCAACTTCTTCTCTCAACAGATCATTCTCCATCTCTCCCATTTCCGTATCACCATCTCCCATCAATTCCGCTTCTGTTTCGACTCTGCCTCAGAGATCTGTTCTAGGTCGTTCATCGGAAGTTTCTCGTGCTCCGGCGAGGCTTTTCTCTTCGACGAGTCAGTACAAGCTTTACAAAGAAGGAGATGAGATCACTGAAGATACGGTTTTGTTTGAAGGGTGTGATTACAATCACTGGTTGATTACTATGGATTTCCCCAAGGATAACTCTGTTTCTCCTGAGCAAATGGTTGCTACGTATGAGGAAACTTGTGCTAGAGGACTTGGTATCAGGTAGAATTAAGTAATGGGTCTTTGAAATTTCGTTGATTTGGGTTCTTATTTTCTAACCAGAATCTTTAAAACTTGAGCTTTTTGATCTGTTTTATGCAATTTTGTATGTGTCTGCTTTATGTTCCTTTGTTTGTTTTGGATATTGAATTAGAACCGGAACAGTTAGTGAGGTTTCTTATTTGTGAGATTCTGATTTGGTTGTGAAAAATGAGGTTGCTTTGAGTATACCAATGCTTTACTCTGTTATGAAGCTCTGTTTCGGTTGTGTGTATCTTATTTTGGTGTTTATGTTGACTCGTTTTGGTGATTTATGGTTGAGTTTAGCTCACGGGTCTTTGAAATTTCGTTGATTTTTGTTCTTATTTCGTAACCAAAATCTTGAAAAACTTGAGCTTTATACTCTTATCTTATGCAATTTGTATGTGTCTGCTTTATCTTGTGAGGATATAGAACTAGAATTGGAACATATTAGATGGATTTGTCTCAGTAGGTTTCTTGTTTGTGAGATTCTCATTTTGTTGTCTTCGAGTTTACCAATGGTTTTACTCTGTTATGAAGGCTCTATTTCAGGTTTTGTGTATCTTATTTTGGTGTTTTATGGTTGAGTTTAGTTTGGAAGAGGCTAAGAAGAAGATCTATGCGTGTAGCACAACAACATACCAAGGGTTTCAGGCGATTATGACTGAGGAAGAATCTGAGAAGTTTAAGGGTAATAATAATTTTGTAAATGATTCGTATTCGTTACATTTTGAAGAATAATTATTGACTAGTAAATGATGATTCTTTTGTTATTGCTGAATGTGAACAGATTTACCTGGAGTGGTTTTTATACTACCAGACTCTTACATTGATCCTGTTAACAAGGAATATGGAGGTGAGCTTTTCGGGTTTTTCAGAAGTTGTATTGTTTTGAATATATACTAATATGACTGTTATTTGTTTTTTTCAGGCGACAAATATGAGGATGGAGTGATCACACATAGGCCACCACCTATTCATAATAACCGATCAAGACACCGTGATAATTTCCGTCAAGGAGGAGGAGGAGGTGGTAACTTCCAAAGAAATCCACAGTATGGGCAGCAACCACCGCCAGTGCAAGGTGGTGGAGGGAGATATGGTTCTCCACCGAGCTATGGGAATCCGGGGCAAGGAACTCAAGCTCCTCCGTTTCCGGGAGGTTACAACCAAGGCCCAAGATCACCACCTCCATTTCCAGGAGGTTACAACCAAGGCCCGGGATCTCCGCCACCTCCTTTCCAGGTAGGTAACAACCAAGGCCCGGGATCTTCCCCACCACCTCCTTTCCAGGTAGGTAACAACCAAGGCCCGGGATCTCCACCACCTCCATATCAGACGGGTTACAATCAAGGCCAGAGACCTCCGGTTCCTCCAAACCAAGGGACACCAGGGGCGTATGGTCAAGGCGGACCTGGTAACTATAACCAAGGGCCACCAGGAGGTTACAGCCAAGGAGGGTCTAGGAATTACGGTCCACCACAGGGAAATGGAAACTTTGGTCCTGCACCGGGAGCTGGAAATCCCGGTTTTGGTCAGGGATATCCTGGACCTGGACAACAGCAGAATCAAACATTTCCACAGCCTGATCAGAGGAATCCAGAATGGAACAACAATAATCCAGCAGGCCTGCCTGGGTCTGATCAAGTAAGGACTTAAGCATACTTGAATCTCATTTCTATTTTCGTATCCTGAACCTGTCAAGTAGGACCATTAAGCATTCAAGTACTCCATTTTCCACATAATTGTTTACTGAGATGGTCCTTTGTTTCATTTTCCACAGGGAAGAAGATACTAGACAGAGATATGATGATGCCCTGCATGTGGTGAAGTGAGCTGAATAAGGAGAGAAGTGTGAAGGCCTTTATTTAGTTTTTAAGTAAATAGTATTAGTCATCTTTCTACTTATAAGACAATAATTACTCCTTTTCTCCTAAGTTAAAGCTTGTTGAACGTTGTTGGTTGCATCTGTTAACTTCAAATACTCTTGCAAAACGGTCTGTTTGGATCTAAAGTTGTTTTGATAACATATCAACTGAAGGCTTTTGACAAAAGATCAAATGGTAAACTTGAATACGCAAATTGAAAAGAAATGAATAATTTTATAAAATATTTAGAGCTCTTTACAAGGAGATAATGTTTCTAATAAGTCTACTAGACAACAGTCACAACACGTTCTTGTTTCTTCCTCACTGGAGGCAGTTCTGGTAACACCCAAGTAGGAGACTCATTTAGCCACAGTGCTTCGCCTGTCTCCTTGTGTTTGAAATCAGGGGCTTTTGCATTTCTCTATAGCCAAACGAAAACACGATACTGAGACAATAATCAATTTCTTCAACAGATTGATTCAAAAAACCGAGCAAACCATATAATACCTTGTCAATTCTATTGTCCCACCATTTATCCGGATTCTGAACCAAGTCCTTCCATGATTCTTCTCCTGCACCATCATTTTGCAGATTTTTGGGTTTAAGAATCATGCATGAAGAAATGTCACATACTCACATCATTGTATGAACATGGAAAACAATGGGAACTTTACCTCTAAGTTGTTTCACCCCTCTGCCTTTAGGCACAAGAACATCAAACTCGAGCCCTTCAAGTTTTGGCAAAACCCAGTTAGGAGCCTTGTTGAGCCATAATGAAAGACTGCTGTCCTTGCTTTTGAAATCTGGATGTCTTGGTTTGACCTACACAGGAAAAAAACCGAGAAGTCAAGACGTGGTAAACAAATTAGCACACACAACATATTCCAAAGAATATGAGTTAGATGAGGAGTATTTTAAGTAAATGGGGGGGGGGGGGGGNTCCATTGACTTTATTTTCGCGGTGATCCCACCATTGTTTAGGATTCTCAATGAGATGATTCCAAGAATCAGACGTTTCATCTGTGACTACGCCCTTAGCTCTAGCTAGAGAGTCAAAAGTTCATCAAACCATTAGCACAAAGAGCTGAAGAGAAAGGCATTCCAAGAGTGTAGTCACTAAAAAACGTATTTTTAAAAAAAAGACCCATCCAAAAAGGTAAAAAACTTTCCCTAATAAACTTGCTCAGAACTACCGCATACACAGTTGCATATATCATGATTTTAAGAAAAAAGGAACTTTATGACAAGACATTGCAAAAAAAAGTTCCTTGCATACCAGGCCGTTTCTTGATGCTACTTTCTTCCTTTTCAGATGATGATATCACCATAGACAAAGACTCAGGCTGGCATTGTATAGGAGTTTCAATGAGGTGATTCCAAGAATCAAAAGGTTCATCCATGACGATCTCCTTCTTAACTTTAGCTAGAGAGTCACAAAAAAATTGATCAAACCATTAGCACAAAGAGCGAAGACAATTGCATTCCAAGAAAAAAGTTCACAAGATAAAGTTTTTGATTAAACGCATTACAAAAGGTCGAAAAACCTTGCTCACACCTAACACATGCACATATCATGGACTTAAAAAAGAACGAGAGTTCACTGGACATGTTATATGAGACATACCAGGCCTATTCTTGATGCCACTTTCTTCCTTCTCAGAGGATGATATCACGACAGACGGGGGATCGGGCTTCACAAAGTTGAGTTTCTGGACCAACACCTGTTTGATACAACTACCTTAAATTACAACAATAAATAGCTATTCATACAGATTCAAGCAAAGACACAAAAGCACACGAAAGAGATAACCAAATCAACATACTAGTCAGAAATGAAATCCTAACGACTAGTATTTAAAACCTCACACCTGGACATTGGATTGTGCATAAGTGACATTTGGAGGAGGAGAATCAATAAACAGCTTCCCACAAACATGAATCCGATCATCTTTCTTTATATGCCGAGCCGCAACTTTAGCTAAATCACCTTCGAATATGACCGGAATCCTAATAAAAACAAGTAAAGCCAAAACCTTTATAATACCAATCACATACAAAGTTACAAAACTTCACATTACCACCATCAAAATGATAAATCGGTGAAGAAAGAAGAACTTACCAGAAAGCAGAGGAATCTAAAGCGGACGACCTCTGTGAAATTACAGTACCAGCCCAGAATTTGCCATCTTCAGAAGCTTCGAATTGAACAGGTTGATCAACGAAACCAATCAGATTGACCCAATTCGATATCTCCGTCTCGTAAGCTATCTCATTTGGTCGAACCAACTCATTCTCCTCCTCCTCCGTTGTCGTTATCTCCGGCGATTTCACAGGCGTCACAGCTTCAAGCGTTTTCTTATGAGCCGCTCGTTGTCTCCTTCCGCCGCCATTTCCTGTTTTTCCGGTGACGGCAGCCGCAGTGTAAAATCGGATATGCGGTGAGTTAACTCGTTTTCCGGTGGGTCCCGGATGGAGAAATGGGGAACATTCGATTCTGGTTACGGATTTAGGGATCAAATTCATATTTTCATCAACAAATTTGAACCAAGAGAAACCCTAATTTTTGTGTGGGGAAGGGTTTAAGCAAACAACAAATTGAGGAAGAAGATGATGAAAGGGGCCAAAATGGTGATAGTGATTGATTACTTGGCGCGGAGCTCACAGAGTTGATATGGGCTTAAACTGGGCTTACTTTTATGGCTCTATTCAATTAAAATCTGATGTAGGCCTTGGTCGTTTCAGATACCCATTTTGGTTTCAGTTCGGTTCGGTTATTTTGGATTTTCAAAATCAAAGATATAAATTTTGTTCAGATATTTTTTAAAAAATAGATTGGATTTCGTTCGGTTCAGTTTCGGATACCTAAAAAATCATTAAAAGTTGCTTAATTTTGATAAATATAACTAAAAACTTTAGTATATTTTGCTTATTTTAGATATTTTTAAAAAATAATTGATATCTTCGAATTTATAAATGTAATTTTGGATAAGTAATATATATCAACCTTTCAATATAGTTAATATTTTGGATACATCATTATATTTTGAATACTTATTCGGTTTTCGGTTTGGATACGGTTCTTCAAATTTACGAGTTTATTTTGTTGGTTCTGGATTAAATATAGTTTATTCATGTATTTTGCTGGTTCTGGATTCAATTCGGTCTTTTTCTTTTTTCTTTTTCTTTCAGTTCGGTCTTTGCTTTCAGACATTTTTGCCCAAACATAATCTAATAGATACCGGATGACTAAGAGAATATAATTATTATTACATTGATTATATATGTATTTTTAAATTTAAGAATTCACTCCCAAATTGGAGGTATATTTTAAGATATCCAATCATTTTTTGTTTTTTAATATGTTATAAGAAATCTTTGATATGAGTGTTCTAAGTTAACATGTGCACTGAATCAGATAAAATTACCCGTCTAAGAGTTTCTAGTGTTTAGGGTTAAATCCTTCTAGAGTTACGGTTAAATTTTAATAACTAGAGGTTTATTTTGTTTGGGGTGGAAAGACTATTTTGGGTTTTAGAGTTTAGAGTTTTTAAATCTAAACTCTAGTAACTAAATTCTAAAATCCTATAAATAGCAGTATGTAAGAATTGTGGAGCTTGGTTGACGTGTCCCTTCTCAAGAGTCAGGGAGTCATCTCTGAACCTAGGCCTTTATTCTACTTCGTGATTTGGAGAGTTGGTGTGGTTATGTTTTCTGGTTTTGATGCTGCTTCTCTCTGGTCCACTGATGTCTTGCTGTTGTTGTGTGTGCATCAGATCAGTATGTTCATCTCCTAATCGTTTGAAGGGGTACAATTTATGGTCTTCATGTGCTCTTATTCTTAGCTCAGCTCCAGCTCTTGCCGGTGTTGTGGAAGTACATGTGGAGTGAATTTGTGTCTATTGCAGGTAGTTCTTGCTTTCAATTAACCCTTGGTGCAGGCCCTAATTTTAGTCGTCTTAGTGTAGAGTCGTGTCTGTTTTAGTATTTTTATATCCTCCAATGAACTCTTGTATGAATTCCGGTAAAGGGTACTGTTTCTACCGGCAAAAAACTCTGAAAAGTTGTAATTTCTTTCGATTTTATATTAAATTAGATGACAAAAAAGAAATTTTTTTTTCTAAAATCCTATAAATAGTTTACAATAGAATAATGGTATACTTCATTACCTAGTTTTCTCTCGTTTAGAACGAGTGTAACTAACTCTAGGAGTAAGGATAATCAAAATTGATCTTAATAACTAAACAGTGGTTATAACTAATGACCAGTTCTACAAGATTACTAATGATGATGTTATGAGATTATTCATTGTGAATCTTTGTTGTTGTCTATTTTGATGTCATTATGATTTTGTAAAATTTAGAAGATTATCTTGAACATTTAAAATATATTCTTTATATCTAATTCATTGAAGTATATATATATACATATCCAACTAATTAATAAAAAAATGATTTGTGAAAGTGATTCTCCTTTAGTTTCTTACAAACATTTTGATTACTCGGTGTGTAAAATCTGTAATGATTATAACTCCAATATGTGATATAACATTCATGTATAAAGACGTTTTAAAACATATAAATTTAATAATAATAAAAAGGATGCTACGTAGTACGTAGTGTTGACTGTCGCAAGTTTCCATAATATGAAATTGCAACCTTCTTTATGAAATTACTGTTTTTATATCAAAGTTGCCACCTTACTTTAGAGATAGACTCGTGGAACTGCATTTCTTTGTGCTCGCGATGTACTTTGAGCCACAATTCTCGCGTGCGAGGATTATACTGACAAAGTTCTACATAATTTTAATAATGTTAGACGACACATGCGATAGATATGCGTCTCTTCGTGAGGTGGAAAGCCTCACAAATGTCCTTGAAAAGTAGCATATTAATGTCCTCGAAAGATACACTATACTACTTAAAACTAATGATGATGATTTCATATGTAGGTGGGATCCTGATGATGCCAAGGCGATATGTAATCTGCCAGATTTTATGCAAGTCGTGTGTAAATTTATATTTGATGCCTTTGAAGAGTTCGAAAAAGAAGTTGGACCAGAAGGAAGATTATTTAGTGTGAAAGAGACAATAGAAGAGGTAAATCCGTTCTTTATTATTATACATGATCATTGGACCTTGTTAATTATACTGTATGTAACTTGTTTGTGCTTATTGAAAAATAATGGTTGCAGTTTAAGATCGTTGTGAGATCCAACTATAGCTTTGCTAAATGGTCAGAAACAGCCGATCACTTACCAAGTTTCATTTCTATTAACCTTATTCTCTTTTTGGGTTTATAAATCTATAAACCAAGATAGAAAAGAGTCTTCTTAGCCAAGTTTCAAGCTCTGTCTTTACCATATAAAGATCCATATGATTCAGTTAGTTAATTAGTCAGTTAGTTATGATCCATATGATCTCAGACAAAATCTAGAGATCGTTGGTTTGAGTGGCTTTTAGGATGAGTTTTGGTCCGAAACCTTTTAGTTATTTTAAAAAAAGAGTCAGTTAATTATTTATATCTTATGTATTATATACGAAGTCAATCTTATTTTTAAAATGGGACGTAAAATAGTCCTTATATTTTTGTCATAAATTTGCAAACTTTCTTGTGACTTGAATAGGGAGATATGCGGAGAGGAAATTTCATGACATCGGTGAAATGTTATATGAATCAGTACGGAGTTACTGATGTGAATGATGGTCTTATAGAGAGCTTAGTAAAATGGTCGTAGAAGGCGATAAGGCAATGAACGAAGAGATTTTAAATACAGTTGACGTACCACATCGTCTTCTCAAGACAGTGATGGATTGTCTGCGTACGACCAACGTTGCCTATAACGTAGTTGAAGGATTGACCAATCCCCAAGGCAAAATCAGAAACTACTTCATTCCTTCTTTATTTGTCATCAACAGATTCACTCTCTAGAATAAATCGCTGGGCCAAAGTGTATTTGAAATCATCTTTGTATAAATAAAATAAAAATGATATATCGTTTCATATTTGATTTATTTTTGGAATAACTAAGAGGTTCGGAGACTAGATTTATACATCCGCATAAATCTATATAAGCAAAATGTGAGATATGGTCCAGACCTAACAAAATGATATCGTTTCATCGAAGTCCAGAGAAAATGACAAACAAGATACTAGCTAGTATATGAGAGTAATAAGATTTCTATCGTCAGTTTCGTTAATGTACATGTAAAGACAAACGTCTCGTCTTTCACGATATAGCCGTACTTTTCAAAAGTCACAAAATTAATACAATATTGAAACGTTTTTGTTTTGTTAGGTGATACAAACTTTAATTTATAACTTGGATTATATTGACTTGGTCCGTTGTTTACTTGTTGAGAAAGTTAATTGTCTTTAATTAATTCTCAAGAGTCACTTTATCTCATTTTTTTTTTTATATATATGTAACCAATGGTATCAAATTTCATTGCATGATAGAGATGTATATTATATAGTGTTAAATAGACTGGATTGATAAAGACTATGTAAATAACAGAAATGATTTAGATATATCGTGTTTTGAAGTTAATATATATATATCGTGTTTTAGACAAAGTTAAAAAAGAAATATTCAAATCTTCCTTAAGTGAAATCATTTTATTGGCAAATCTATAAAGTATTGGTAAAGAGCTATATTTTTTGCCGTCTCTATAATCTAGTTTTATCAGGTTTGGATATATAAGAAAGACTTAAGGTTCAAATATATATATATATATATATATTTGTCTAAAGGTTCATAAATATTCATTTACATAAAGGAAAAATTCCTTTTTAATACTCGAACTAAATTCTGATAAGCATTTTATTATCCGAACTTTTGCATTGTTCATTTTCCTACTCAAACTAATTATTTTACCCATTTTAATGTTTTAACTAATAATTTTGCCCATTTACAACCTCAAATTAGAAGACAATTAACGTCCGTTATCTTCTGATTTTTTAATATTAAAATATTAATATTTTAATAAATAATAATATATTTTCAGTTTTTTTTAAAAAATCTGTAAAGATGTAAAAAAAATAAAAAAATTTTGAAAATTCAAAAAATTTTTTTATAAAATTCAAAATTTTAAGAAAAAATTTAGAAAAAATAAATGATTTTTATTTTAATTTAGACAAAAATAAATGATTTTTATTTTAAATTTAGTAGAAAAAATCAATTCCAAAATTTATAATATTAATTTCTAAATATATGATAAGTAGGGTTTCAAAATTATATATGTTGATATTAGTTTATTATTTTGAAAAACTATTACATAATTATTTGAAATGTTGTTTGACCATGTTTTTTCGAGAAAAAGAAATTTGATATAGAAAACTGTATCATAAATGGATTAAACATGAAAATTATTTCTTAATCATAAATAGGATTACACTAACTTTATTTCTTGTTTAACCTATTTAATGAGGGAGTTTTCTATATCAAATTTCACTTTTTCAAGAAAATATGATCAAAAGTTTTTCTAAAAACTATATTATAAAAAAGATAATCGATTTGAAGTCGGTAAAGAATAATTCTGACTTTCTATAAGAAGTCATGGTCAAACAACATTCTAAAAATATATATAATAATCACTTTTAAATAATAAGCGAATATCAACATATATCATTTTGAAACCCGATTTATGATATATTTAGAAATTAACACATTAAAATTTTTGGAATTGATTTTTTTGCTAAATAAAAATAAAAATAAATTATTTTCTCTTTCCTTAAATTTTCGAATTTTTAAAATAATTTTTTGAATTTTTCAGAATTTTGTTTGGTTTTTAAAAAACATTTTTAACAATTTTTAATTTTTTTTGAAAAATATATTATTATTATTATTTATTTATTAAATATTTTAATATTAAAATATTAATATTTTAATATTAAAAAATAAGATAACGGAAGTTAAGTGTCTGTTATATCGAGATTGTAAAATGGAGAAAATTATTAGTTGAAATATTAAAATGGGTAAAATAGTTAGTTAGAATAGGAAAGTGGACCGCGTAAAAATTCAGATAGTAAAATACTTATCAAAATTTAGTTAATAAAAATAATGAAAAACTCTGTTATAGAAAGAAAAACTATTCGTCTCAATTTTTTAGTCTCCTGATTAAAAATGATGATATACCAAAATCGTACGTGAACAATGTAAAAAAGATAATTACATTTGATTTAATTTCCTATATATATATAATATTTTTTTGTATAGTCGATATACTTGTATCTACATGCATCAATTCACATGAAAGAGTCAACCAAAAAGATACGATACATAGTATACGTATAACCATTTAAATATAAAGATATCGTTAAGCTCCCAAAATTACGCATGGGATCAAATTCTAATATAATCTTTTTTTTGTTTGCTAAATTAGAATACTAAAGTTCAATCTAAAATACCCTTAATATTTTAGTTTATGAGTTTGTCTGTGTGAAAGGATCAAAATGGCCTCTCCGAATTTTTGGATTAAAAAAAAAAAAATCTGTTTTCTTTTCTCCACACGCGAAACTGTAAATTGGGGATTTTGTGGAATTGAAGCTGAATCTAAATTAATTTTCTTAGTTGAAGCTGAAGGCAAATCGAGGTGAAAGTTTTGAGCTCAAATCGTACTAAATCATCTCCAAATACCGAAACGAGGTGATTCTCAATTGGGATTGTATTTCAATTGTTATCATTGCATCCGTTTGTATCGGTCGATTAGAAGCTTACTTTGCATTGTAATGTCATACAATGGTTAATTATAGTGAAATGTGGGTGAATGAATATTGGATATGGGGCTCGATTTCAAATCTGAAAATATCAGTAATTATCAGTAGTTCCTAATACCACAAGTTATTAGTAGTTCATAATATAAGTAGTTGGTTAATGACTGTGAAATGTGGGTGAATAGGTGATATGGGGCTCGATTGAATGGCTCGATTTCAAATCTGGAAATATCAGTAGTTATCAGTAGTTCCTAATATCAGTACCTAGTAGTTCGTAATGTCAGTAGTTATCAATAGTTCCTAGTTTAATGTGGTTTTTTCTTTTATTTGCAGGAGACAATGAGCATACATTTTCATTTTGATTA